>VDFB02193130.1:0-13341 GCA_007258455.2 Sequoia sempervirens
TCAAATACCATGAAGCAACCTAAAAGACCGTAGAAATGACAAGGGGCCATTTTTTCACAAGACACCGTCTACATTAGTACATATCATCCACTAGCACTTTTCCCTAGCTGAGAAGTATGTAATAATGTCTAAGCACATAAAGGACCATCAAAAGCTTGATAGTCTTCCATTTTAAAAACAACCCTCTCATAATTTTTTCCTTGAAGTTGAAAATCTTCTTAATGTAATCCTTGAAGGAAAATTTGGGTGCTTGAGTGGGAAATAGCATATGATATTAGTAGTATCTTTTGAAAGCAATTAACTATTAGCGGTATCTTCTGAAAGGAATTAACTACAACTAATCATATCCAACTAAGATTCTAGATCTAGCAATAGCTTGTAGAATATTTGCACTAGCTCCCTTTTCACTCTTCATGTATGGAGGTCAACATGATGACCATGAAGATCATGGCCCATGATGAATCTAGTTGGCAGAAGAACTAAGAAATATTCTAGAAATCCCTGTTGTTATTCTTTAATGGATGTACCTTCATTATTATTGGATATTTGATGTAGCTCACATTATTATAGTGCAAGCCTATTTTTCAGATTGTTTCATTTAGCATCACCAATATTCTCCACAAGAACATTGTCCCTATTTAAAATGATGGAAATGGTTCACATCTCTCAGAACAATTTCTCTTGCAACAATCTTGGAGATGAATTTAGATGTAGTGTGAAAATTAGAACATACTCGAAGGTTCTTAACAAATCTAATAGTTGTACTAGGGGAAATGTTTAACAAACCAAATGCAATTGCTAACTTTTCACTATGGTGGTAGATAAATGATTCTTTTTTCTTCTATTTTTAGTCTAGAGGCATTCTCTAGATGACATCTTAGAATCCCTTGTGGACTCTCTTCAACTTGAGTAATCTAATTGATGCTTCTACTGCTATTGTAGGATCATTAATAATAGGATGCACTCTTTTAGTTAGCTACTCTGGCACATTCTTACATGTTGTGGGTGAACACATTTCTGCCTTCTTATAGTTTTTTTCTTTTTAAACAACTCATTGGAGATTTCATTGAGTGTTCTTTTTGGAAATTCTAAGATACCTATACTTTTATACTTCCACTGACATTGATGTATTCACTTCATGCTTAATCATTATGATATATTGTCTTTCATTGGAATTCTTCATAATGTCCTTTCTTTTGAATGGAGCAAGCATTGCTTACCTCAACTCTTTGTGTAGAAGATTATGAGGAAAGATGCTATAAAAGGGTTCTAAAAAATTCCTTCTGGTCGGCTAGTTGGAGCTATTATAAATGTGAACTTTTCCTGTGATCATTCTAATTGTGTGGTACAACTATTTTCTTTGTCATTACAGTTCATTATATATAGTTACATTGTCTTGAGAGTGATGAGTAGTACATTATCAATTTTAAACCAAATTATGTGATAAAATCATAAAAACTATCTAGTTGATTAAATTTAATTACTTCATAACTAAATCATCTAAATTTAAATCTCTTATATGGTTAATAGGTTTACTTCATTTCATATGGGCTCCAACTCCACTCTACAAAATTGAGAGGTTTACCACTGTCTTCTCCAGCTTTGGCTAAAAGCATGGATGCATATCTTGTATGTTCTACATAGACCTCTTGGCTAAGTATATCTAGATTATTAGATCTTGTTAGAATATTCTTATCGATGATTTTTATATCTTCAAAATATTGAATTATGTTTAATATCCATCTAGTAATTTATATTTTCATATAGGTTGTCCTTGCAGGATCTTTTGACAATTGTGTTTATGCTTACTCAGTGGACTATGGCCATGCACTTGGAAAGGTAAGCTTGTGCAACATGTTTTATTTTGTTTCTATGCATTAGGATTGTATACAATATACACATTACTTTAGTCAACTATTAATTATTTTGATTTTATTCATTATAATTTATATACATTGTTTCTATTGGCTTACAAGGTACACTGATGGAATTTATAAATGTGACAATGCTAGAATGATAATTATTTGGTTTCTTTTAAATTACAAGATTTACCCAAATACTCTATTAGTAAAATATGTCATTTATTGATGCATATAGAAAATTTCTTCAATATAACTATAGAAGATAACAATTTAATCAAAGCACAAAAGATAACCAAATTTTGAATTTTCTTAGCTATAATCACAAAGATATTGAAAAATTTAATATTGAATAGGATAATGCAAAATGCAAGCAAAGAAACTTAGCAAGATCTATATTGACACAATAAAGTAAGATGTGTGAAGGATAGGCTTTAATGTCAAATTAATCAAACTAGGGTTGGAATCAGGGTTTCAAGGTTTGAGATGTAGTGTTCCAACCAAAAAAGGCCATTCTAGTAATTATATTTGCAATAATGAAAATAAATGCAACATATGTCAACAAAATCAAAACCCTAGTTTGATCTAGAATGCAAACTACCTGATTATTTTCTTCATATTCTTTCACTAATAAAAATATGGAGTTAGATGATGCAACATTTGATTTCCTAAATCTTGAATGGTTATACAATGAATGCAAATTTTTTGAATTCATAAAAAACCCAAATGCAGTCTTAAAGGAACACAATTAATTATCAAGCCTCATCAATTTAAAACTAAAATAAAGGAGATATGCTTAAGTTCTTGAAGGAGATAGACTACAATAGCCTAAAGTTTTTCTTGGGTCAACATGTCTTGCATGATAATCAACAAAAATGGGTGAGTAATCTCCAAGTTTGTGCCTTTGAAGTAGTCGTTGATGTTGTTTCTAGAATACCCACTCTTGGATCTATTTTTGTCATTTATGGTGATTGGAAGATTTCTATCATGGAAAATATGTGGAGAATACATTTGTTGTTAACATTTTAGATGGAAATGTGAAGTATGTCAAGTATATGATAATAGATGGACACATTTAATTTAAGGAGAAAATCCTACTGATGTCTAAGTTTAAGATGAAACAAGAGATTTTGAAAGCATTGCATATAATAGTCATGTTAGGGCAGCCCAAATCCTTCCAGAATTGTAGGAAAATAGAGAGATTCTCCTAGGAGAATTTTAAGGAGAATGATCTCAAACACAACAATGAGTACAACACTTACTAATAGAATGAAGGAGATCATGGCTTTCTTGCAAGTTTGTTTCAACCATTTCTTACCCCTAAGCAAGATTGGGAGAGTGTGTTCATGGACTTCATCATGAGAATTCCTAAGGTACATGGTAAAGCTTATAGTCATATTGTGGATAAGGAAAAAGAGTATAGTAGATCTCTCAGCTCTTTTTGGTAGAAATTGTTTTCCTTGACTACTAACAAGCTCACTTCCAGCTCTAGTTGTTGTACACCAACAAGTGGATAGGTATTGTCTATGAATTTGTGGATGGAAAGAGGCTTGAGAAACTATGCCAAATTCTAGCAAGTAGCATGGACCAAATTGATGTACCTTGGATATTGCAACTACATTGGCAATTTTCATGTGTTCATTGGTGTGTTTCCACTTATGGAATTGTATCGTTATGATGCACTAACCTTTATTGATTTACTGTTCATGGTTAGTAGAGTACTAGTCACAAGAGTATCAAATACCATAGGTGTTACAAGGGTGAATTCAAGAGATAGGGCCATCACAAAATATTTAGTCCATTGGAAGAACTTGACTATAGAGGATCACTTAGGAAGAATTAGAAAACTTGGAGTAGCTAACTTTGCAATTGCACGAGGACAAGCACTTTTGGGAAAGGCAGACTCATAATGTTCCCTTTTTGAATTATTGAAGTTTTGAGAGTGTGTGGGTCACTTTCCTACTTTGGGTGGGATTTCAAACTATCTAATACTATCATGCATTGCTTTCATTCCTTGTGCCTCCACCTCCCACTTCCTTCTCTTGTGGGTCTTTGAAATTTTTCCTTTCCATTCGCATAGCACCCCAATTCCTTGACCACCACTTCTCAAACCATACATTCCTCTTTGGATCTTTGGGCCTTTTGATGATGGCTTACCTTTGTAAAAGAGCCAATGGGGTATCCTAATCCTCAAACCCCTAGATCCTCATTGTCTTGCATCCTAACACCCGAGAATCCCATCCCTTGAACTCTTGATGTTGGACCTTGAGAGAGTTATTTGCTTTTCCTTAAAGAATACATTTCCCTGGATCTCCACACTCAAGCATGCACTTTCACAAAACCTCATCATTTGAATGGACTCCACCCATGACCATGACTAACCAAGAATGCCATTAATGAGCCAAAATTTGAATGTGATAAAATGGCAAGAAACTTTGGACCCATGCTAGGCCTTCAACCTCTATACAAGGCATACAACTTGATGAGTTTGGATCATCTTTGGACATCATCTCAACAAATCCAAAATTGCAAAGTCGGACACTTGTGTTCACTTGTTGAATCTAAGGAAAAAAACCCTTAGGTTATGGAGATTTGTGGACTAAATCCCATTGGTTTCCTAGAGTTTGGAGGACGAAACCTAATTGGATTTGTGAGGGAAATTTCACACAAAGGTTGCATCTATATGCCAAACATAGTGGATTTCAGTATTTAGGCATTTTAGCATTCCAATATTTTTCTAAATTTTTTCCTGGTCATTGTAATCTTGGTTATGAGCAAACAATTGAAGAAACAAAACTTGTAATCATGAAGTGAGTTATTTAAACTAAATACTCTATTCCAACCAGTTTATATGTGTATATTTGTTTATCATATGTGAACATTTTAGATCTAAATATCTTGTATGAATGTTTTGGCTTATTTTCATTGAATTATTTCAGATCTAAGCAATTTGTATGAATAATTTAGTTAAGGATCGTTACATTTATCATTGAACCTATGGTCAAATATTCTCATCCTATGACATAAGGCTTGAATTGCTTTAATCAGTTCTGACAAATCAGACTTAAAATCAATGACCAATGACAGCTCGATAAACTTTATCTTCACATTCTGCAAATACCTATAAAGCATTTCCTAGTTTATGAACTTTTTGTTGTTCTATATAAAGTCAAAAAATTAATGGGATGGAATTATATTAACAACTAAGAACAAATTCTTTTGTTTAACCAATTCCTTCCAGACTCTCTTCACAAAGATAACCAAACCAAATGTTAAAGTCCTTGATAAATCCTCACTTTTTCATGCACTAAGAACATAAGTTGTTGAGAGATGCAGCAAATCCTCAGGTCTACTAAAAGCTTTATTGGACCCATACATAAAATGTTCCAAAGTTGATATGGACTAAGGTGGTAGAAAATAAAAGGCTTGAAAAAGCCAATTGTGTTTAAATAATTTACTCCTTTGGATACATAAATCAATCAGCTTTCATTCAGAAAAAAAATTTATGGGCATATCCCTTCTTGAGTCAGTGATTGAGAATGAATTTTACCTAAACAATATTTAGTCTCTCTACTGTTACACCTTATTTAAGTTCACTTATCCCTTACTCATAGGGAACGAAATAGTGTTTGTGGTGTATAATTTTGATGGTTGCCATGACCTCTTGCTTGGGAAGGCTGCAACTCCCCCATTCATTCAGACAACCAGATGTATGTTTGTTGCCAATATCAAATAAAACCTACAACCAGGGTCTGCTAGTGTAGGGAGAAGCAATGCATGAAACTCTCTTTTTGATTTGGATTAAATGTGATTAGGAGAGGCCCTAACAGGGTTGTATTAGATCCCAAGAAAGAGATATGTTGAGGAAGAAAATAGATAAATTATAGTGAAAATATGCATTAGGAAGTCTCATTTTATTTATAGAAGAAAGTACAATGCACAACAATCAAGCAAAAGCTAAAATCCATCTATGAAGTAAATTAATTACTGTCAAAATTGACCTTCATATTAAAGAAGAATTTAAGAAGCGATATTTTCATATGACTTCTTCAAATGTATTTAAATTATTGTACAAGGAACATAAAATATTAAAGATGCACTTTCCAAGCAATATTGTTTTCTTATTGGTTTGTGTAAAACATATTTATTGTGGGGATTCTACTTAAGATTTAATTAATCAAGGAAATCAGAAATGTTTTGGAGTTTTGTTCTATAAATGAATTTTTTTTCTATACTAGCCATTATGGAGAAGCAGGTTATACAAATTTTCTTTGTGCAAAATACATTGTGATTATTATTTGTTTAAAAGTTACGTCAATTTTTCTTGCTTTTTATTTTCTAAAAGAATCCATATTTAGATAGTGTTGCAATCAGATAAACATCTTTTTTTCACAGAGCTCGCAACTTTTAATAGTATTCTTTGCCTAAATTTCCAGGTTAGAGTGCATGATGATGCCCTTTCATGCCTGCAAATAATTGAATCTTCTAGTCAACAAATGGTCACAACATCTTGGGACACAATGATTAAAATATGGAACATTGATGAAGGCAAAGGTAGTTGGGAAACAAATTTTGGTTCATCTAAGAAGACACAAAGTGCTAGTAAGTATATGAAGAATGGTCATATGATATATTATTTGTATTCATATGGGAGTCTAGCCATTTTTAATTTTTTGAAAAAGGTGAATTTATGTTATATAAAACAATTGATGGTTACAAATGGACAACCAAATTTACTGAGGCATGGGAAAGTTGACAAAGAAGAAAATTAGATAGTGTAGGGTTAATCATATGAGTATTCAACTTCTTATTTCACCAAATACAAAAGAACAAAACACAAAGATATGAGTTGTTTTGCAAAAAATACAACAACCAAAGATTGACTATCTCTACTATGAACTTAGATAAGATAAGGATCATTGATGAATATATAAATAAGTGGAGATCACAGCTTGTAATGGAACTAGCAAGGTGAGAAAGGTCTACTTCCCTCTTCAATATTGTTGATGTGCCATACAATGGAAGAAGAGGCCTGAGGTTTACATCAAGTTTTTTTCATTGTTCCATGAGAATTCAACTTCTTTTAGGTCCCTGTCTATGTGGATATCCTTTTTGCAGCAAGGGGAAATGTCAGCATCGTCCTAAATAATTTCAGAAATCTTCCTTTCTACAGACTTGGAAGGAGGCATACCATTGATGGTCTCAAGGGATTTCTTGTGTTGTTTCATAACCTTTCCTTAGTTTTACCATCAAAATGTTCATTCGTTAAATTTTTCAGACTGTTTGAAATGAAAGAGTCTTAACAAAACACTCTCAAAAGAAGGATTATACTTCCTCTTCTCCTCCACCATTTGTACAACACCTTCAGTTCTTTGGAGATGCATCCAATGGAGTTAAGAATGATTTATTGGTGGAGTTTGGAGGTGGAGGAGTAGTAACATATTGTGGCGTATAAGCATTTGGCTTATCTTCTAGGCAGTGGGGGAGAGTGAAGGGTAGCAAGAGTATATCTAATTATGAGGGTACATTGGAGTAAGACCATGGATGGGGAAGGAAAAATAGAGCTATTTGGGTACATTCCAATATGGGGAACTGACACCAAATCTGGTTAGTGTGGGAAGTAGATAAGGTGGGATTCTTCCACTGTTTAAACACAAATCAGCCCTAGTGATTATATCTGGAGAGGGTTGTGGCCTGGAGGGAGCATGGAAGGAAGAAGCCTTCTGCTTGGAATTAACTATGGGAGTGTTTATTATTATAGGTAAAACAAGTTTTGAAGGACTGTGGGAATGTTTTTCATTAACTTTCTAGAGATGCAACTATGGCTTCAAGGCATTTACCAACCTTAACTCTCTCACACAGATCTACAAATGCATCAGCTATTATTTGTTTCATCCTACTAACAAATAGGCTTTCAAAAAGTTCATCCCACAGACTCTTTGAGTGCTTCAAAACAATCTCACACATGCATTTCCATGGAAACTCAACATTTGAACCAAAAACCATTTTTAGCCACTCCAAGATCCCTTCAAATGCATCTAGACTATCCAATGTTTCTCTTATCAATGTCTCATTCTCTACAAGTTCCTTGCCGCTTTTTACAAGATCAAGCAAATACTTTCCCCCAAGCCTATCTGTAGAGAGAATATCATATGCACATGTCTTAAGCCACGCTAAGCAAGACTTTGATACAAATTCGCTCAGGAAAATCATCATGGTAGTTTATAAAAAACTGTGATCCAGGTGGCACTGCCAACACAGTCTTATAACAAATCATTTAGAACCTCCAAGAAGAGTTCCCTAGCCTGACATAGTGTTACCTATACGACTCTTACCACATTATAGAAAATAGATCTGACTGCCCCCACCTTATCGGTCTATCGGTCGGACATGTCTTCTGGTTCCAACAATGTGTCGACGATTCTATTTTTTTATTGGTGTGAGGATCTTCTATCGATGGGACGAGGTCTCCTGTTCCCACGATGGTCTGATGGGGATGTCGTCAGTGGAGTTCGTTCTTGTCGCCGGGACTTGGGTGGTGGTTCCAACGATGGGCCAATGTTGTTGGCACTCATGATCTAAGTCAACACCAACAAAACCAAGGTTTTGGTCTTCTTGTGTTGAAAGGATAAGAAGTAGATAAGCTTCATATTTAGTTGAACACACTTGAGATAGTCTTTGAAAACAAATTTGTGGGGCTTGATTTCACTAGAAAATAGAAAATGAAGATTCTCATAGCTCAATTGAGGACCAAATCACACCAACTGAGATGTGAGATGGGTGTTGAAAACCAATCTAACTGATCTTTTTGTGGCTCTATGTCTAGCCTTGTTAAAATTGTTAGATAATTCGACCAAGAATGATTCAATAGGATTTGGTTTTTTTGTGAGGAGTTCTAGAAACAAAATAATCTTCCACTATAATCAAATTTTTCTCAAGCTTTATCTAGTACAATGTGCTCCCACCTATTATGTGGTTGGCTAAATCCTTTTCCAAAGTATTGGTTCCTTTCCCCCCATTGGATTTTTAATTCTTTGCTACCTTGGTTGAGTTCTTGAGTTGCATTAATGGAAAATTGGTTCATCAAATTTATGTGAAGGCCAAGAACTTTTCCTTTGCCTTCACCTTTCTATTATATTCTTTCATTGACTTGTTATAAGAGGTTATATTTCATTTAAGTGATTTAATCTTGTTGTTTGATGATTGGATAATGGTCCCATAATCTTGGTAGACCAGAATGGTGGGTTCAATATCCATATATTGATCTACCAAAAAGGTCTCTATTGTTAGCATGGGCATCTCCAACATGGAGCCTAATAGCAATCAGGAGCACCATTCAACCTCACTTAGACAAATTTCACAAAAAATAGGCTTTAATCTCTCAATTCCTTCAATCCAGAGCATATCCAACTATAACATCCAAGTATCTTTTTAATTCCTCTATCTTTCATCAATCTCTTTACTATTTGAACCTCGTACAAATGTTTTAGAGAAGAACATAAGTTGCAGAATTTTTAGGATCCAACTAAAAAAGCAATGTTGCTAGAAATACTCAGCCTATATTCATATATGATCCACATGTACCATAGATTTAACTAGCATCTTGGTCATTGCTTTGTCCCCAAGTCATTTTTCTAAAGATTGAATTGGGTAAAGAAACCAAGTCGAACACCTGGTTGTCAATGAAGATGTCACTTATTTTTGGCATTATTTATTCCCAAAGACAAATGATTTTGGGATTATTAACTAATTTTGTGGGATGCTGACATTTTTTTTTGTCTATAGCAATTCTTGAAACTATCTTCTTATTGTGAGATAATGGCTTTGTAGAATCGCTGAAGAATTCTATCAAGGATTTTTTACCGTAATTCATTAGAGGCCTCTCTCTTTCATTTTATGTGGGGATTGTAGAAGCCAATTTATGCTACTTGAGTATCTCTTCTTTTAGCATTTCCTACCAATTGAGATGGTAGCACATCTTTCCTTCAAGAAATTTTACAATGTGGAAATCCTCTTTGCATAGTAGCATTGGGATTACTTTGGTCAACATTCCTTTATTTTTGATAGACAATAGCTTTCTTAGTAAGAAGATAAAAAATACACATTTAGGACACTTGGCAGTTTCCATGAATACTGAATAAATCCAACACTACTTTTTAGGATAGATCCTTTCACCCACCCATGCCTATTGTTTTGTCAAGTAATGCTAAATTCACCCTTCAATGGAAAACATTAATGCCATTTTTAGATGATATGGATGTTGGTATCATCATAAGCTTATTCTATTGAATAATCCAAAAAATGTATAAAATGCAATGAATTATCCTTTTATCTCTTGGTTGATTATGTATGAAGTTTTCATTAATGTGATGTTCTAGATGGGCACAAAGCATGTGTTTGATGACTTTGGATTAAGAAAAATATAAGGATAGTGCATTCTTTGTTGGTTAACTTTTCATTATTCACTTTTTCAAAGGATCAACGAATATATTTGTTTGATACAATGATAACTTGGTTGCACTACACCTTTGGATGAAGACCTAATTAGGAGGGAGACATTGCATGTGGATCCATAGATGATGGATATGCAGTGTGGCAATTAGAACATACTTGAAGGTTCTTAAAAACTCTAATAGTTGTACCAGGGGCCATGTTTAACAAAACTCACCACCAAGGCACACATTGGCTTTGAATTGGTGGGCATCAAAAATCACCACCTTGCACTGATATTGGAGCTTCTCATTAAATCCTTCTTTGCATTTTGTATGCCCACTCATATGAGATCTATTTGTATGTTCATGCTTTGAATTTCTACACTCTTTCACATAGAAGAATAGTCAATCAAGACTGTTTTATGGATACTATCTATGTCTTTTGAAAATTATTGTTGTGCTATGTAGGTAAGCATCATGATAAGACATTTATCATTGCCCTTGGTAGCAAGCCTCATAAATAACCTTCATTGCCATGGTTTGTTTTTTCTTTCCTTATTTCTTCATTGGAATAAATATTTATGTACATGACATATTGCTATAAGTATTAATTTAATTTTTTTACAAATGATGCAGTTATCTGAAACCAATATAAGATGAGAAGCATGAATTTTGCTTGAGTCCAGCTCTAATCTATATGGAGCTTTCTAGGATTTCAATTCTATGTGCATAAACTCATCTTTCACAAGACTGAAACACAAATAAACCTGACAATGAATATAAAATTTAACCAAAACTTTTCAAACCAAAAACCTAACTAAACAAAGCACACATAGTCCTAGGTGTCCCACACTTCTGATGTCAATTTCTTACGTCTAAGCCAATAGATGCATCATGGAAAATATTTTATTTTTCTTTTCTTCCATGGCTATTATCTACAAGACCAGACCAATATTGTGGGCTCCATATGTATGTCTAAAATGAAAGTTCCTTTTAATTGAAAAAGTAGGCAAGTTCTTTCACTTATGCCGATAGCTTGGTATTCTAATGTTTGTGAGACTGAGCCTCTAATATTTCTCCTACCATATGCAGCTTGGAAGATGGTTATGTTTAGTGCAACTTGGCCACCTAGTGTTCATCAACTAGCCAAAGAGTTTATGGACCCAAACCCTATAAAGGTATTTATGTTGGTTCCTAAGGAAATCATATTATTTACCAATATCAAGCATGTTAGTTTAACCTCAAATAACAAAAGAAAGATGGTTTTCAACTTTTACAGGCCACATAGTTTCTTAAACTAGTTCAATGTAGGTATTGCCTGAGTTTAATGATGTTTCGTTGTGTGATCATAATTAACACACATATTTGAAATTTGTAATTATTTCACCTCTCTAGTAGAATTGATTTGTTTGATTTTACCACAAAATTGATAATCCAACAAAGTACACTTACATGAAGAACCTTTTGTTCTAGGTGGTGGTTTGGTCCGAGGATTTTTCTGCGAATCATGATGTGATGCAAATAGTGGAGGTATGCGATTCAACTCTAGAGAATTGAAACACATTATTGGCATATTATGGCAGTCCATAAGCTTTTTTTTATCATCAAATATAATTTTAGAATTCTTGTGGTTTGAAATTCCATATACATTTTGAAACATTAATTTTGAAGCTTGAATTAGGCCAAGATATTTTTACAATGTTCTTTAAATAGCTTCACTTTCTCTTTCAGTTTCAGTGCATCAAATGGGAATGAGTGTATCATGGTTGAACCCTTAAAAAGTAGCAATTTAGATATAATTTAGAAGAATGCATGTTCTATTGTTTGAATTAACACAAACCCCCAATCTCTCATTTTCAGGTTTTGGATGTCTGAGTAAAGGACACACAATTGGTTTTGTTGCTTGAGAAATACCACAAATCTCATAGGTACTTTCTTGGTTATGCAGTGTTGGACATTTGTGTGGTTGGAAAGGATTCAAAGAAATTTAGTTTTGGTTTATGTTATCAAAATATGCTGATGTTATTTGTATAACTTCCAAAGAATTGAAATTGAACATTAGCTACATTACTCTTATGTCCTATTCTAGAGGCTTCAGAAGTGTTTGCAAGATGTGAAAATGAAGCGCAGCACATCTGCAAGAAGATAAACATAAACCTAACAACAACTCAGGAGAAAAAAGATGTCGAGGAAAGACTTCATGTCGGAGAAACATAGGAACTTATCGGATGGGCGCATTACGATTGAAGAATTGGTGAAAATGCTTGGCTGGATTGTTTATTCCAGTGAATTCACTACATTTTTAGAAGTGTTTGGATATTCTATAGGACAAAAGCATCTTTGAGGGAATACCCAATTGTAGTTTGTTGCCTCGGCCTTTCTCAGCTACTCATTTTATTATTTATAACTAATCATATTTCTTGTGCTTTCCTTTGTTGTGGATATTCATGTTAATTGTTTTTTAAGCTTTGTTTGCCTGTTTTAAGTTTTTGTTTCAATATGATGCATTTATTGATTAGATTGCACTTAATATTATGAAATAAGATTTTAGTTTTTACGTCCTTTGGTCTGGCTGCATCAGTTCTTTTAGTTGTGTGTGACACTATGTAGATGTATAAACTGTCATTTTTCACTATATTGTTCAATTCTTACAATCAGAAGTTAATTCTCGAGCTGTGAGTATTCCTCATATTTTTTTCTTTTCCTTTGTACTGGGTTACAAATTAATCCATAGGTTATGACACTATAGAATACTAGCGATATGGAAAAATACAAAAGAGCACTTGATTGAAGATTCTATCAGAGGGAGAAATGAATATCGGCAGGACAAAAAGCTCAATCCCTCTGATACTTCAATAATACTTAGGCACATAATTCATCGGCGAGGGAAGTAAATTTCGGTGGGACAAAAAGCTCAGTCCCTCCGATACTCCAATAAAACTTAGGCACATAATTCATCGGCATGAGAAGTAAATTTTGGCAAGACAAAAAGCTCAATCCCTCCGATACTCTGATAATACAAACAAAGCTTACAATATTAGGATATGTTT
>VDFB02193133.1:0-45603 GCA_007258455.2 Sequoia sempervirens
CAAATCTTGAATGCAATGGCATCGCTATTATGGCATTATTTTCTTGTTGTTGGCCACTCTCTCTCTTATTTTGAGTATTGCCATTATAAGTTTGTGATAGGACACTACATCCATGATGGACTGCCTTTAAGATTTTTCATTCATTTTTAAACAGTCTGATTTGAATATATTAGTTATCGAATTTGAATTCGATATAAAATTAAATATGTGTACGTTTATATGTATATGTATAAGTATGTATATATATACTTATATACTTATATACATATATCTTTATATATTTATGTATTTATTTGATTTCATTCATATTTATCATGTAATATATATATTTATATATACATATATATACACACACACATATATATAAACACACACACACACATATACACATATATATATACACACACACATATATACACATACACACACACACATATACACACACACACACACACACACACACATATATATGCATTCATGTATAAGTTGTTTGTTTGGAATGGCTTATAAGTTCCATATATTATCATTTAATTAAAATAACGAACTTTAATTTCATCTCGAGCATTCATTTACATAAACTAAAAAGGAATTTTCTTTTCACTCAATTTCCACATAATGGAGTCTCTTATCTTTTCTTTTGATCATTCTTTTCAATACCCACTTTCATTTTTATTTCAAACATAGAGTTTAAGTAGACAATTTAATCTACAAGCCATTAATTTCAATAACAGAGACAATTCGAGTTAGGTAATTTCATTCTCTTATATACGCAAATTAATTCAAATGCAAGTCATCATGCCATTTGTGGTGTGTGCACCCAGATTCCAACTAGCTTACCATTTGATCTGGCTAAACAATCCTACTTCAACCGTGTTCTTGTCCTTCAACTTGTTTCCCTGTAACTGCACACACTTGCACTTGCAAATTGATTAGCAACATTCAATTATTGGTAAAATATAAAATAATTTCCAAATGCAAAGTCAACATTAGTCAACTTCTTTCATTCAATTTTTGAAAATTCGAAGATATCCATTTAATATTTAATTGAATTTCTTCAATAATTCAATTTACTGTATTATAATAAATATGCAATAAAATTGGGTTATGACACTTTTAATGAGGTCGTGAGTGAAATATTATAGTGTTTGCACAGAAAAATAACCCCCAACCAGCAATTGTGTATGGCTTGAGGGAAGGGACACCATTCTTTATGACTGTGCAACCCCTCCATTGCATACCCATGCCATTCCCATTTATTGTAGGTTGTCTCCTCATAACAACATATATCTCCTTGTATTTTGTTTGAAAGTTTCATTTAAGTGATGATTGGCACCCACATCGTGTCCATACTAGGACCATCCCTTCTCCTACACTGTACCTATGGTTAAATGCATTAGTGGATGACCATACTATGCTCATTTTCCATCCTTGACTGATTGATATTTCTTTCTATTATATTTTATATTCTACCACATGGGCATTGCATGGAGATTGACCTCTCCAGATGAGGATGTGACAACAGACCAAAGTGAATGAGATAGATAATGTATTGAATGAACAAGTAAATTGACAACCTTTCTAACCCTTAATTGAACCCTACCTTAATTGAACCTTGATTGTAATTGATCCCTAACCCTGATTAAATTTTATTCAAAATCATAACCCAATTCTAAATAATAACAAATGCATAAATAACAAGAGTGTTACATAAACAAGTTTTACCTTAAAATTGTAATTCATCCCTAACCGTAATTAAATTTTAATCATAATCATATAATTTTAAATAATAACAAATACATAAATAATAATAGTCTTACATAAATTATTTTTAAATTATATGATAAAGTTAAAGTTTAAATGTAATTTTTATAAGTTAGTTCTAAATATATTAATTTGAAAACTTATTTTTATACGTAATAAATAATTAGTTTATTGAATTTTCTTTGTATTTAGTTTTATAATTTTAAATTAATTTAGATGTGCATTTATTATGAAAATAATTTATATTAGATTATATATTTAAGTTGCTATATTTTTGTACAATTAAATTTATAATATTTCTTCACAATATATATATTAAATTTGAGTAAAACAAAATATTAATGATTTTTCCTTTTTGAAATATTTTTAATTATTTTAAAAGTATTGAGTACATTATATATATATAACTTTAGAAACATTTTTTTATGTGTAATAGTAAATTTAAGATATTTTCTTTTTATATAATTTTCAAATTTATAATTTTTAAGTACATTAATTTATATTTAAAAAAAATAAATAATTGCTTTTATTTTTTTATAATTTTATTTGCATTCTAGTATTAAAAAAATATTTTACAATAAACCAAAAATATTAATATAGAAACTTAGGAAATTTAGAAAAAATATTTCAAACTTAATTTTCTTGGAATTTTTAAAAATTAATTATATTAATTTACAAACTTTCATTTTATGAAATTACAAATTTACAATATTTCTTTCATACTTAATTTTATATGACTCTCCATATCATTCTTAATGACTTAATTTTTTTTGAATATTTTTTAAATTAATTATATTAATTTACAAACTTTCTTTTTATGAAATTACAAATTTACAATATTTCTTTCATACCTAATTTTCTATGACTCTCCATATCATTCTTCTTGCCAAGTGATTTGGTTTTTTTTTTTTTTTTACAACAGGGGTGTTCAATGACGGCCCAATAACCCATATCTTGGGTACCTGGGGTGAGCTGGGGCAAGACTAGTCCCCTGCGAGTGAGATCTGCCACCCACAAGAAGTCCCACCTCTTAAACTAGGGAGCGAAGTCAAACCGAAGACTAATGGGGAGCAAACCCACTTCCCAAGCCAACTCTGCTACCTGTGCAGGATTTTCCAAGTGATTGTTATTCATTTGTTCATTTGGTAATAGTCCTTCAGACATTAACCTCACAATTTGTTAGAAATATTGCCCAAACTTAGCCGTTACTGTCAGAAACCAAAAAAAACCGTAGCATATAAGAGTTAAAAAAAAACCACATAGATTACAAAAACTTATCCGTTACCCAAAAGAATGTAACATAAAAGACTTTCAGCAAAGAAAAAGTTGAAAGTCCCCATGACAAACACATAAAAAGTATGAAAACCAAAGTGAGGAAGAGGACCTTTTAGTTTCCAATGAAATACAAACATTTCATCTTCCATTACCTGCAAAAACCAAAAAAGACCTTAGCATATAAGAGTTTCAACAAAAAGCCACAAGAATGTAACATAAAATACTTTCAACAAAGCAAAAATGGAAAGCCCCCATGACAAACACAAAAAAAAGTATGAAAAATAAAGTGGGCAAGAGGAGCTTTCAGTTTCCAATGAAATACAAACATTTCATCATGTAAAGAAAATTATTATTATTATTTTTTTGATCGATAAACTGCAAGGCCAATATATTAATCTTTGAAAGTTTTCAGTTACATACAAAGAATTACAGTCATCCAACCATACCCACCAGATCATTCTAGTTTCCATTATTACATACAAAATTTCAAAAAAGAGGGAATATTGCCCTGAGTATCATCGGTTTCCATCATAAACTATAGAAGTATCTTCGTATTAGATTTCCATACTGCCATCTACTATATTTAA
Organism: Sequoia sempervirens; assembly: GCA_007258455.2. NCBI lineage: Eukaryota > Viridiplantae > Streptophyta > Pinopsida > Cupressales > Cupressaceae > Sequoia > Sequoia sempervirens. The sequence goes on from VDFB02193133.1 coordinate 3,624, forward strand.
AGAGTTCAAACATATCAACTTTCTAAATTCATTAAATTCAAAAAAGAACTATCTATGATTTCGTATCTGCATAATCTTCTTAGCGATGTGTGAAAGTCTTCCTCCTCTTGCAGCTTGATGAAGAGGACTCTGCTCTCTTTTTGGTTCTAGTAGGCCTTCCTCTTCTTTGTGGAGCATGAGATGATGATTCAACCCTCTGCCTATTGCTTGGAGGTCTACCCCTTCTCCTCAATCCTCTCCTAGGATTAAAAAGTTTCACCAGTTTATATTGCCCCGAGTATCATCAGTTTCAACATACCTGGGAACGTTTGATGCCACTAGTTTTTAATCTCCTAAGTATCGTGATCTAGTACGATTGGCATTAACTAATTGCTGAGAGCAAACCAATTTAAACCAACTTTCTACTTTTTAATTTTCTGCCCTTCACCTTCTTTCCTAACCTTACTAAAGGATAATAGTTTCTATCCCAACCAAACTCCTCCATCTTATACCTCTATCATCTCCAACATGTCATCTCCATCTTCATGTTTCCTGCCTAATTTATCCACCAATATGGTTTTCTCTTATTTTCTGTTAACTTAAATATTCATGTCTCAAATATGCATCCTCTTACTTAAACCCAGTTGATATGAATGGGTTCTTGTTGACTATTCTATGATTGAAGATAGCTACCCAACTGTCTCTGCTTTTTATCTTCATAATTCTTTGATTTTACTAATTAATATTACTATTGATTTAGCTTGGGTTTAGTTTCTTGTCATATACCTTTCATGCCACCACCTTAATTCTTTACCTTTTGCTGCAAGTTTAGAAAGTTCAGTGGCCTCCCCATTTGCCTCCCTATACACATGTTTGATGGTGAAACATTAAAAGTATTCTAAAATGGCCATTATTCTATCTGACAGTGCTTTTAATCTCCAATTAGGAGTCACTGTTATTCTGGTTGCATTCACCGTAATAGTTGAATCTCCTTCCACCTCTATCTTCCTTATTCCCTTCCTTTTACATTCAACTAGTCCAATGTGTAGTGCACTAAATTCTGCTATGTTGTTAGTATCTATTGGAAGAGGAATCACTATTTTGCCTATGGTAGATCTCCCCTACTGTCTCTAATTATGCATCTTGCTCTATAGGGACCAGGATTTCCTTTTGATGCCCCATCAAAATTTAACTTCAACCATCCCTCTTGTGGTGGGTTCCATGTTGCTTGTTCTCTTTTCTGGTCGTTATTCCTTGAGAAAGAAGGAACTTTGAGTCTTGACCACTTATATCTCATTCTTCCATCCCATTCGGTGAAGTTTCCCTTAATGTTGGGTCTTAATGCTATCTTGCTATTCATATTCTCCACAATTGAGCTTTCAATTATGTTAAGGATCGATTCAACTTGTCTTGCTTTGTTATGAAAAATCTTCCTATTCCTGTCCATCCAAATTTCCCAGATTAGTGTTGAAGGGCTAATTTCCCATAAGCGACTTAGTAGTCCATCCTTGGCCCTAATTGGAAAACTTTGGAATAGCGAAATGATATCATTAGGCAGGGTTGTAATCCAACCCAACTTGAAACAAAGCCACCTCCAACATTTTCCCAAGAAAGGACAATTTAGGAGGAGATGGTCTATACTTTCTTCCTAAGCTTTGCAAAGAACACACCTTGAAGGGCCTGCAAAGCCCATTTTCTTAAATTTCTCTATTGAAAAAATCTTCTTTTTTGTTGCTAGCCAAGAGAAAACTCCTGATTTTGGTATAATTTTATTACTCCATAATAGTTTATGTGATATTCCCAAGTCATTATTCTCCTCTTGACTAACCAATAAGCTATAACCTTCCTTTGCACTATATTGTCCAATCTTGGATGCCACCCAAATAAGCATATCATTTCCTTGCCTAAACACTAATTGTTTGTTCTTTAGTACTTCTTTTAACCAAAATATCTCATTATGAGGTATTGGAAGTCCATCAAAGCTTTTCCATTCCCATCCTAGGGCTGGATGTCCATCTGGGAAGTTGACATAGTCCCTCATATTTTCTCCCCAATTTTGTTCTAGCCAAGTCTTAGTGCTTTCAATTGTTATGGAGCTGTCTATACTCGGATAACCTCCCCATGAGTATGCCTAGAATAAACATGACCTACCATCATTCACATCGCAAGATACAAAATCTGCCACTAAAGCCTTTCATTTTAGGATGAAGTTCCAAATCCTTTACCCCTTGGGTGGATTTCTAACTCTTATAATGTCCTTTGGCTCTCCAACATTTAAGTATTTGGTTTGAAATAGCCTAACCCATCTTGACTGAGGATCTTTGATCATTCTCCAAACAAGTTTAGCCACCGAAGCCTGATTTTGTTTGTCGTGGTTTCTAAGTCCCATTCCTCCTAAATATTTTGGTTTGCAAATTTTTTCCTAAGCTATAAGGGCAATTTTATTTTTCTCTTCTGTGTTCTGCCAAAAGAAGTTTCTCATTTTTTGAATTATGAAAGCATTCATACCTGCTGTTAGTGCCAAAAATGATAGGAGGTATATTGGTAGTGTTGATATTACTGCCTGGAGCATAACTAATCTTCCTGCCCATGATAACCATTTCCCTTTCCATGAGTTTATCCTTTTATCCAATTTTGACTTCAATGGTTCCCATAACTTTGAATTTCTGAGCCCCTTATCAATAGGTACTCCAAGGTATATACAAGGAAAAGTTCCCTTCTTGCATTTTAGTATGGTGATAATCTGTGTTTCTTCTGCTTGAGTAGTTGAAAAGAAATAAACTTCTGATTTGTCTCTGTTAATTGCTTGTCCAAATGCTTTCTCATAAGACCAAAGTATCTCTTGGAATCTTTTCTTGTAAAGAAAATTATTGAAGCACATCATTTAGTCTTTATTATATAGAATAAATTTGAGAATTCAGCTCATCCGCAACCCAAGCCATGAGAAAAAGAAAACATGTAGGAAGTTCCAGCACATGGTCACCACAAGGAAGCCCCACGCTACAAGAGGTCATAGATCGTTTTGTCGAAATAAACATTAAAGGCCAAAAAGAGAAATTTATGGAGGACATTAAAAATTTGTTTCAAATAAATACCAAAAAGGTTGTATAAATTTATTTCAATTGACAGAGTTAAAAAAATATGATTAGAGGTTTAATTCATTTGTTGTTTTGTAACATTCTCAACATACTCCACCTATAGATCTAAATTTGGGCTATTTTATCAAAAGTGGAGCCAAAATTTTGCAGTTTACTACCGAGCATATAGAAAAAATTAAGTCTAAGGTGAGATGGATGGCACATTTCTTTTTTTCCTATTTTCTTAGTCTATTTGTCTGAACTTGTAAAATTGAACTACAAGAGTCAGGAGAAGGAACAAAAATTGTCGCATAGTACTTCAATAAATTGGCCAAGTGCATTGGGTCATTGCAAGCCTATCGGTTATAGCATATTTAGTCTTAAAACATACAAAAGTGCATTAGAACAAAATTGAATGTGAAAAACTTTTGCAAGAAATGATCACACTTGCAACAAAGACAATGATGTTAAGAGATCTTATTAATTTAGAGAAGGAAACTTTTGAAATAGCTCTTCGATACATCATAGAGGAATCAATGAGTTGTGCCATGCAATATGAATCTGGAAAGCTTTCCAAGTTAATTAGTACATTGTTTCCTTCACATTGTTATGCTCTATTTTACTAATTTTATTTTTCCTTCTCCTTTTATTACCATTAATTTTTTATGTTGCAGATATTTGACATCAACTGTCAACTCTGCTAGATTGACTGAAATTCGCGCTAAAATAAATAAATTTCAACAAAATTTAATTCTCGCGAAGTAGAAACATTGAGAAACACACCGGTTACATGGAAAAGACTACCTCAAAGATATTTAGATGAGGCAAGTAAATAAAAACAACAGGAGCCAAGTTTGATTTGGCTTTACATTTTGGACTTTGGATTTTGTATTTGATGCACTAATCTTTTAGTTGCATGGGCTATCGTGTAAAACATTGCTTAATTTTGGTGCTTTATTTCCATTTGTCATTAATTTCTTTCAATCTGTAATAGAGATTCTAAGAATAGGAACCAAGGTTGATTTTGCTCTACAATTTGAACTTGGATTTTGTATTTGATGCTAATCTTTTGGTTTCCTGGGCTGTCGTGCAAAACATGCTTTATACTGCTGAATTTTGGTGCTTTGGTTTCCATTTGCCATTAATTTCCAAGATTATGTAATAGAGAATCTAAGAATAGGAGCCAAGGTTGATTTGGCTTTATATTTTGGACTTGGATTTTATATTTGATGCTAATCTTTTGGCTGCTTGGGCTATCATACAAAACAAATAGAGATTATAAGAATAGGAGCCAAGGTTGATTTGGCTTTACATTTTGGACTTGGATATTGTATTTGGGCTGTAACATGCAAGATATTTGTATTGCTTAATTTTGATTTGGCTTCCATTTTCCATTAATTTTCTTGATTCTATAATAGAGAATTCTAAGAACAGGGGCCAAGGTTGATTTGGCTTTATAGTTTTGGACTTGGATTTTGTATTTGAGGCTAATCTTTTGGCTGCTTGGGCTTTCATGCGAAACATGCAAGATATTTATACTGCTTAATTTTGGTTTGGTTTTCATTTGCCATTAATTTCCTTGATTCTATAATAAAGATTATAAGAATAGGAGCCAAGGTTGATTTGGCTTTACATTTTGAACTTGGATTTTGTATTTGATGCTAATCATTTGACTGCCCGAGCTGTAATGCAAACATGTAATTGTTGTTCATTTGTTGATAGTTTAAATTAATTCTAAAATAAGTTTTCAAAGAATATATGACATTGTTTCTTTATTTATTTAGGTTGGGGATGGGTGTGGAACACTAGGGTTTGAAATGGGGCGTTGTTGATGATGGAGAGTTCATTTGATTGTTCAGTGATTATTCCATCTTATAAAGATCTGATGTTTAGGTCGATTGAAGTGGATAGGCTTAAACATCACATAGTAAGCGTTGAAATCTTGCTAGGTGGATGTTTGTCTTAACTCAACCCTTTTTCTAGTGGATTTACTTTACCAGCTGTTAAATGTTTTCTAACAGTGTCCTTGATTTTAGTTGATAGTCTCAAAAATGGGTTATGTTTTTTTTCACCATCTATTTTGCGCTACATTTAGTGGTTGCATTTAAACCTGAAGAATGGTCTTCCCGCCAATGTGTATGTTAATAGGTGAGTCTGCGAGAGAGTATTTTTACATCGTTTTAAATATATATTATATATATATATTTTAATTTTATTTTTTTATATACAAATTTAAATATTTATTTATAATTTTAAAAAATTGAAAAAATTGAAAAAATTATTGAGATTTAATAAAAAAATAAAATTTTATTTTAATGTAAAAATATGTGGAATGCTTACATAGATGGAATTTAAAACGGGAGTAAAAGACATTATTATATTGGATAGATGAATAAACAAAAAGAAAAGAAAACAAATTGGAAAGTTTGGTATGTAAGAAAAGAAGTAGAAACATAAAATGAACAAACAAAAAAGTAGTAAGTATTGGAAAAGAACAACAAACACAACTGGAGCAGACGAACTTTAAAATCGATCATTAAAAACCTGAAAAAGCAGATAAAAGGAAATATAAATTTAATATTTAAAAATTGCATTGTTGCTTTATTCTTAAAATATAATATTTAAGAAAACATGAAACTTCTATTATTTTAAAAAATTGCATTTTAAAAACTGCTTGCTTTATTATTAAAATACAATATTTAAGAAAGTTGCTTATTTATTTAACAAAGTTTCCTCTTTATTTCCAAAATTTAAGGCTTTTTTTATTTTTAAAACATGAAAGTTTGAAATATAAATTTAATATTTAAAAATTGCATTGTTGCTTTATTCTTAAAATATAATATTTAAGAAAACATGAAACTTCTATTATTTTAAAAAATTGCATTTTAAAAACTGCTTGCTTTATTATTAAAATACAATATTTAAGAAAGTTGCTTATTTATTTAACAAAGTTTCCTCTTTATTTCCAAAATTTAAGGTTTTTTTAATTTTTAAAACATGAAAGTTTAATAATTTTTAGTGCATGTATTTAAATTAATTTCTTGTAAAATCAAAGATTTTAAAACTCAAAGTTTTATTAAAAATAAAGCAGATTATATAAATTTAATATTTAAAAATTGCATTGTTGCTTTATTCTTAAAATATAATATTTAAGAAAACATAAAACTTCTATTATTTTTAAAAATTGCATTTTAAAAACTACTTGCTTTATTATTAAAATACAATATTTAAGAAAGTTGCTTATTTATTTAACAAAGTTTCCTCTTTATTTCCAAAATTTAAGGCTTTTTTTATTTTTAAAACATGAAAGTTTAATAATTTTTAGTGCATGTATTTAAATTAATTTCTTGTAAAATCAAAGATTTTAAAACTCAAAGTTTTATTAAAAATAAAGCAGATTTTTTAATGGATGGGTGGGGGAGACTAGACCTCATGACCAACCTCCTACAACAAGAAAGATTTAGCCAACCGAGCTAGAGCCCCAGATATATTTGACACATAATAAAAGATAAGATATATATGTTTTAAATCTTTGTTTTTTGTTTTAGATTTTTAAAATTATTTAAATATTTGATTTTTAGTTTTGAATTTTGAAATTATTTAAATCTTTTATTTTTCTCATATATTATTTAAATCTTTGTTTTTTGTTTTAGATTTTTAAAATTATTTAAATATTTGATTTTTAGTTTTGAATTTAGAAATTATCTAAATCTTTTATTTTTCTCATATATTATTTAAATCTTTGATTTTAGTTTTTATTTGAAAAATTATTTTAATATTTATTTTTTGGTCTTCATTTTAGAAATTATTTAAATTTTTGATTTTTGCTATAGAATAAAAGATAAAAGAATAGATTATTTTATTCATTCATTTTAGAAACTTAACATTTATGTCTGATTTAAGATAATTGATGGTATAATATTATTAATTATATTAGATTATGAAGAATTTTAAATTAAAATATTTTTATTTGATTTTTAGAGAAATATAGGAAATTATCATTTTTCTAACTTTCCTAAAATCTTGTCCACCTTACAAAATCATTAATATTCTAATATAATATTCATGATTTAATAATAATACTATATAATATTATATTAGTATTAATTTCTTTAAGAAATTACCATTTTTAAATTTTTCTAAAATTTTAGTTTTTTTTTTTGTGACGGATGTGCTTGACCTGAGGGATGTGCTTGACCTCCTATAGCGGTCATGTTGCCATTGTCGAAATAAACATTAAAGGCCAAAAAGAGAAATTTATGGAAGACATTAAAAATTTGTTTCAAATAAATACCAGAAAGGTTGTATAAATTTATCTCAATTGATAGAGTTAAAAAAAATATGATGAGAGGTTTTAATTCATTTGTTGTTTTGCAACATTCTCAACATACTCCACCTATAGATCTTAATTGGGGTTATTTTATCAAAAGCAGAGGCAAATTTTTGCAGGTTTTAATTCATTTGTTGTTTTGCAACATTCTCAACATACTCCACCTATAGATCTTAATTGGGGTTATTTTATCAAAAGCGGAGGCAAATTTTTGCAGGTTATCTTATCAAAAGTGGAGGCAAATTTTTGTAGTTTACTACCTAGCATATAGAAAAAATTAAGTCTAAGGTGAGATGGATGACACATTTTTTTTTTCCTATTTTCTTAGTCATTGCAGGCCTATCGGTTATAGCATATTTAGTCTCTAAACGTAACAAAGTGTGTTAGAGTGAACAATCGCCTTTTATTTAAGAAAGTTGCATTGAAAAAATAGATTCCTTTTATCTTCTTTGTCAAAATATTTAGCAAAGTTGCCTCTTTATTTAAAAAAGCTACATCTTTATTTTGGAAACTTGCAATTTTTTTTATTTAAAAAAAATAAACTTCTATTATTTTTAAAAATTGTATTGTTGCTTTTAAAAAAAAGAAACTTCTATTACCTTTAAAAATTGCATTGTTGCTTTATTCTTAAAATACAATATTTAAAAAAACATGAAACTTCTATTATTTTTAAAAATTGGATTTTTAAAATGGCTTGCTTTATTATTAAAATACAATATTTAAGAAAGTTGCTTATTTATTTAACAAAGTTTCCTCTTTATTTCAAAAACTTAAGGCTTTTTTAATTTTTAAAACATGAAAGTTTTATTATTTTTAGTGCATGCATTTATATCAATTTCTTGTAAAATCAAAGATTTAAAAACTCACAGTTTTATTAAAAATAAAGCAGATTTTTTAATTGATTTTAGCAACTTAACAATTATGTTTGAATATATATTTGACACATAATAAAAGATAAGATATATATGTTTTAAATCTTTATTTTTGTTTTAGATTTCCAAAATTATTTAAATATTTGATTTTTAGTTTTGAAATTAGAAATTATTTAAATCTTTTATTTTTCTCATATATTATTTAAATCTTTGTTTTTTGTTTTATATTTTTAAAATTATTTAAATATTTGATTTTTAGTTTTGAATTTAGAAATTATTTAAATCTTTTATTTTTGTCATATACTATTTAAATCTTTGATTTTAGTTTTTATTTGAAAAATTATTTTAATATTTGTTTTTTGGTTTTCATTTTAGAAATTATTTAAATTTTAGATTTTTGCTACAGAATAAAAGATAATATAATAGATTATTTTATTCATTCATTTTAGAAACTTAACATTTATGTTTGATTTAAGATAATTGATGGTATAATATTATTAATTATATTAGATTATGAAGAATTTAAAATTAAAATATTATCTAATTAAAATATTTTTATTTGATTTTTAGAGAAATATAAATTTTTCTAACTTTCCTAAAATCTCGTCCACCTTACAAAATCATTAATATTCTAATATAATATTCATGATTTAATAATAATACTATATAATATAATATTAGTATTAATTTCTTTAAGAAATTACCATTTTTAAATTTTCCTAAAATTTTAGCTTTTTTGTTTTTTTTTGGTGATATCTGTGCTTGACTTCCAATAGGAGTCGTGCTGCCATTGTAGGGTTACGCCCCCTATAATAAAAAAGCGTACTTAAAATACATAGGGTTTCATTTTTTAATGCAGATTTTGTTTTCTGCAAGGCTGCATGTTGGATCTGCACTAATTGCTGTATTTTCTGCAGGGTTGCATTTTGGATCTGCCTTCGTATGCCACCGTTCTTTTGATTCAAAATCACAGAGGTAAAAATAAAGAGAATAAACAGTACTTGTAATATGATGAAATGGTAATATAATTATTATTTCAGGGGACATGACACTGTTCTAACTTGTCTGTTAGGTATTTACTTTCACAAGTGTTCATGTGTTTGGATTTCAACATTTTTGAATTGGTTTATATATCATACTTGTTCTCAATTTCTTCAGTGTCCTATATTTGTCCTTTTCTATAGTTGCGATCCTCAAGTAAAAGATTTGAGGAGACCCTTTGTTCTTTAAATTGTCAAATTCATAGTGCCTTTGGTTAGATTTCAAGAGTAATATAGTGAGTATAGCTTTAAGTGAATTCAATTTCCAAAATGAAGAATATGTTTCAATAAAAAGATACAAGTTTCCGCCGTTAGCAATCAATAATTTTTGTTGGGGCCATTGCCAAAGATAGTTAAAGATAATTTGATAAAATTTTAAGTATGTTTGCATAATTTTAAGTAACTTAACTGAATAAACATTAAAAACCAAAAAGAGAAATTTATGGAAGACATTAAAAATTTGTTTCAAATAAATATCAGAAAGGTTGTATAAATTTATCTCAATTCACAAAGTGAAAAAAAAATGATGAGAGGTTTTAATTCATTTGTTGTTTTGCAACATTCTCAACATACTCCACCTATAGATCTTAATTGGGGTTATTTTATCAAAAGTGGAGGCAAATTTTTGCAGTTTACTACGGAGCATATAGAAAAAATTAAGTCTAAGGTAAGATGGATGGCACATTCTTTTTTTCCTATTTTCTTAGTCTATTTGTCTAAACTTGTACAATTGAACTACAAGAGTTGGTTACTACTGAGCATATAGAAAAAATTAAGTCTAAGGTAAGATGGATGGCGCATTTTTTTTCCCTATTTTCTTAGTCTATTTGTCTAAACTTGTAAAATTGAACTACAAGAGTTGGGAGAAGGAACAAAAATTGTCACAAAAGTACTTCAAAAAATTGGCCAAGTGCATTGTGTCACTCCAGGCCTATCGATTATAGCATATTTAGTCTCGAAACGTACAAAAGTGTGTCAGAGTGAACAATTGCCTTTTATTTAAGAAAGTTGCATCAAAAAAATAGATTCTTTTTATGTGCTTGTCAAAATATTTAGCAAAGTTGCCTCTTTATTTAAAAAAGCTACATCTTTATTTTGGAAACTTGCAATTTTTTTAATTTTTAAAAAGGAAACTTCTATTATTTTTAAAAATTGCATTGTTGCTTTTAAAAAAAAGAAACTTCTATTACATTTAAAAATTGCATTGTTGCTTTATTTTTAAAATACAATATTTAAGAAAACATGAAACTTATATTATTTTTAAAAATTGCATTTTTAAAACTGCTTGCTTTATTATTAAAATACAATATTTAAGAAAGTTGCTTATTTATTTAACAAAGTTTCCTCTTTATTTTCAAAACTTAAGGCTTTTTTAATTTTTAAAACATAAAAGTTTAATTATTTTTAGTGCATGTATTTATATTAATTTCTTGTAAAATCAAAGATTTTAAAAATTAATAGTTTTATTAAAAATAAAGTAGATTTTTTAATTGATTTTAGCAACTTAAAAATTATGTCTACTTGAAGATATATTTGACACATAATAAAAGATAAGATATATATGTTTTAAATCTTTGTTTTTTGTTTTAAGTTTTTAAAATTATTTAAATATTTGATTTTTAGTTTTGAAATTAGAAATTATTTAAATCTTTGATTTTTTTTTTATTTGATAAATTATTTTAATATTTATTTTTTGGTTTTAATTTTAGAAATTATTTAAATTTTTGATTTTTGCTATAGAATAAAAGATAAAAGAATAAATTATTTTATTCATTCATTTTAGAAACTTAACATTTATGTACGATTTAAGATAAATGATGGTATAATATTATTAATTATATTAGATTATGAAGAATTTTAAATTAAAATATTATCTAATTAAAATATTTTTATTTGATTTTTAGAGAAATATAAGAAATTATCATTTTTCTAACTTTCCTAAAATCTTGTCCACCTTACAAAATCATTAATATTCTAATATAATATTCATGATTTAATAATAATACTATATAATATTATATTAGTATTCATTTTCTTTAAGAAATTACCATTTTTAATTTTTCCTAAAATTTCAGCTTTTTTGTTTTTTTTGTGACAGATGTGCTTGACCTCCTATAGGGGTTGTGCTGCCATTGTAGGGATAGGGGTCGTGCTGCCATTGTTGAAATAAACAATAAAGGTCAAAAAGAGAATTTATCAAAGACATTAAAAATTTGTTTCAAATAAATACCAGAAAGGTTGTATAAATTTATCTCAATTGATAGAGTTAAAAAAGTATGATGAGAGGTTTTAATTCATTTGTTGTTTTGCAACATTCTCAACATACTCCACCTATAGATCTTAATTGGGGTTATTTTATTAAAAGCGGAGGAAAATTTTTGTAGGTTATCTTATCAAAAGCGGAGGCAAATTTTTGCAGTTTACTATCGAGCATATAGAAAAAATTAATTCTAAGGTGAGATGGATGACACATTCTTTTTTTCTTACTTTCTTAGTCTATTTGTCTGAACTTGTAAAATTGAACTACAAGAGTTGGGAGAATGAACAAAAATTGTCGCAAAAGTACTTCAAAAAATTGGCCAAGTGAATTGGGTCATTGCAAGCCTATCGGTTATAGCATATTTAGTTTCGAAACGTACAAAAGTGCGTTAGAGTGAACAATCGCCTTTTATTTAAGAAAGTTGCATCGAAAAAACAGATTCTTTTTATCTGCTTGTCAAAATATTTAGCAAAGTTTCCTCTTTATTTAAAAAAGCTACATCTTTATTTTGGAAACTTGCAAAAAAAATTATTTTAAAAAAAGAAACTTCTATTATTTTAAAAAATTGTATTGTTGCTTTTTAAAAAAAGAAACTTCTATTACTTTTAAAAATTGCATTGTTGTTTTATTCTTAAAATACAATATTTAAGAAAACATGAAACTTCTATTATTTTTAAAAAATTGCATTTTTAAAACTGCTTGTTTTATTATTAAAATACAATATTTAAGAAAGTTGATTATTTATTTAACAAAGTTTAATTATTTTTAGTGCATGTATTTATATTAATTTCTTTTAAAATCAAAGATTTAAAAACTCACAGTTTTATTAAAAATAAAATAGATTTTTTAATTGATTTTAGCAACTTAACAATTATGTCTGATTGAAAATATATTTGACACACAATAAAAGATAAGATATATATGATTTAAATCTTTATTTTTTGTTTTAGATTTTTAAAATTATTTAAATATTTGATTTTTAGTTTTTAATTTAGAAATTATTTAAATCTTTTATTTTTCTCATATATTATTTAAATCTTTGTTTTTTGTTTTAGATTTTTAAAATTATTTAAATATTTGATTTTTAGTTTGTAATTTAGAAATTATTAAATCTTTTATTTTTCTCATATATTATTTAAATCTTTGATTTTAGTTTTTATTTGAAAAATTATTTTAATATTTATTTTTTGGTTTTCATTTTAGAAATTATTTAAATTTTTTATTTTTGCTATAAAATAAAAGATAATATAATAGATTATTTTATTCATTCATTTTAGAAACTTAACATTTATGTTTGATTTAAGATAATTGATGGTATAATATTATTAATTATATTAGATTATGAAGAATTTAAAATTAAAATATTATCTAATTAAAATATTTTTATTTGATTTTTAGAGAAATATAAATTTTTCTAACTTTCCTAAAATCTCGTCCACCTTACAAAATCATTAATATTCTAATATAATATTCATGATTTAATAATAATACTATATAATATTATATTAGTATTAATTTCTTTATGAAATTACCATTTTTTAAATTTCCTAAAATTTCAGCTTTTTTGTTTTTTTGTGACAGGTGTGCTTGACCTCCTATAGGGGTCATGCTGCCATTGTAGGGTTACGCCCCCTATAGGGGGTGCTGCCATTGTCAAAATAAACATTAAAAACCAAGAAGAGAAATTTATGGAAGACATTAAAAATTTGTTTCAAATAAATACCAGAAAAGTTGTATAAATTTCTCTCAATTGACAAAGTTAAAAAATATGATGAGAGGTTTAATTCATTTGTTGTTTTGCAACATTATCAACATACTCCACCTATAGATCTTAATTGGGGTTATTTTATAAAAAATTGGCCAAGTGCATTGTGTCATTGAGGCCTATCAGTTATAGCATATTTAGTCTCGTAACCTACAAAAGTGTGTTAGAGTGAACAATTGCCTTTTATTTAAGAAAGTTGCATGGAAAACAGATTGCAATTTTTTTTTATTTTTGAAAAAGAAACTTCCATTATTTTTAAAAATTGCATTGTTGCTTTTAAAAAAAAAAACTTCTATTACTTTTAAAAATTGCATTGTTGCTTTATTCTTAAAATACAATATTTAAGAAAATATGAAACTTCTATTATTTTTAAAAATTGCATTTTTAAAACTGCTTGCTTTATTATTAAAATACAATATTTAAGAAAGTTGCTTATTTATTTAACAAAATTTCCTCTTTATTTTCAAAACTTAAGGCTTTTTTAATTTTTAAAACATGAAAGTTTAATTATTTTTAGTGCATGTATTTATATTAATTTCTTGTAAAATCAAAGATTTAAGAACTCACAGTTTTATTAAAAATAAATTAGATTTTTTAATTGATTTTAGCAACTTAATAATTATGTCTGCTTGAAGATATATTTGACACATAATAAAAGATAAGATATATATGTTTTAAATCTTTGTTTTTTGTTTTAGATTTTTAAAATTATTTAAATATTTGATTTTTAGTTTTGAATTTAGAAATTATTTAAATCTTTTTATTTTTCTCATATATTATTTAAATCTTTGATTTTTGTTTTTATTTGAAAAAATATTTTAATATTTGTTTTTTGGTTTTCATTTTAGAAATTATTTAAATTTTTGATTTTTGGTATAGAATAAAAGATAAAAGAATAAATTATTTTATTCATTCATTTTAGAAACTTAACATTTATGTACGATTTAAGATAATTGATGGTATAATATTATTAATTATATTAGATTATGAAGAATTTTAAATTAAAATATTATCTAATTAAAATATTTTTATTTGATTTTATAAGAAATTATCATTTTTCTAACTTTCCTAAAATCTCGTCCACCTTACAAAATCATTAATATTCTAATATAATATTCATGATTTAATAATAATACTATATAATATTATATTAGTATTAATTTCTTTAAGAAATTATCATTTTTAAATTTTCCTAAGCTTTTTTGTTTTTTTGTCACGAATGTGCTTGACCTCCTATAGGGGTCGTGCTGCCATTGTAGGGTTACGCCTCCTGTAGGGGTCGTGCTACCATTGCCGAAATAAACATAAAAAACCAAAAAGAGAAATTTATCTCAATTGACAGAGTTAAAAAAATATGATGAGAGGTTTTAATTCATTTGTTGTTTTGCAACATTCTCAACATACTCCACCTATAGATCTTAATTGGGGTTATTTTATCAAAAGCGAAGGAAATTTTTTTTCAATTACTACCGAGCATATAGAAAAAAATAATTCTAAGGTGAGATGGATGGCACATTTCTTTTTTTCCTAATTCTAAGGTGAGATGGATGGCACATTTCTTTTTTTCCTATTTAAGAAAGTTGCATCGAAAAAAGATTCCTTTTATCTTCTTGTTAAAATATTTAGCAAAGTTGCCTCTTTATTTAAACAAGAGTTGCAGAGCAGCGAAGTTCCTGCCAAAATGTGCAAGAATAGTCACGTTTTTATTTGTTGTGTCTATTATGTTTTAGCAACAGTGTTGATATTATAACAACTTAATAGTAATCTTGAAATTTTTCAGATGATGACATGTAATAATGTGCAAGAATAGTCATGTTTTTATTTGTTGTGTCTATTATGTTTTAGCAACATTGTTGATATTATAACAATTTAATAGTAATCTTGAAATTTTTTAGATGATAACATGTAATATCATAAACAAATTGTTTGAATAATGTGTTAGGCAATCTATTGATAGACCTAATGAAGGATACTTATAAGCATGATATAGTGATTTTACTCCAAATGAGAACAATAGCATGGGTATATTAGGTCACATCATCATTTGTAGAATGCTTATCTAGGACTGCATCAAAAACAAATTCATGCTTCTCTACATGTGGTGTGAAGCCCACCTGAAGGAAAACATTTGTTTAAGTCATAATACAACGTTTTGGTCTCTAAGTTAAATGCTACTATTTAATTGCTTTCAGAATATAGAGCAAACTAAGTTGCTCAAATTCACTATGTTATCCAATACATATAATTTTTGAAATATTTGGTGATGCCTTGTGTTTCTAATGAAACATAATATTCCTATATATTCTCCTTATTTTTCCTCTTCTAATAATAACCCTCAAGATTATCAACTTCTGCAAAGGAAATGCCCTCTTGTAGGCTTGGTTAAAATTAATGTTGATGGTGCTTCAATAGATAGTGCTAGAAATGTTGACATGGGAGGTGTTTTTTGTGATCATGATGGTAGAGTCAAGTTCTAGCTTGTAGGTATTCTTCGCCTTGGTTCTAATAATGTTGTAGAGGCAATATCCATTCACCAAGCTCTTTTACATGCTAAGCAAACACCTTAGTGATATTTGAAATAACCAAAATTTCCCTATCTAGGATATGAGCAAACACCTTAGTGATTTTATGAATGTTGACTACAATTCCCCTCTAGATTTGTGATTCATTCTACTATGTTTCTTGTTGGTGTGTTGATCCTTTTATTGTTCTTCCTATATATTTCACCATAGTTAAATTTATATTATTAGTATTTTTTAAATGATTTAAATACAATGGCCCAATTTTATCACATAAGCACAAAATTTCTTCTAATTTGTAAAACATGAGCAATATTGATAGAAACAAAATAAAAATTTCCTTATCTAGGAAATTTGAAGGTTTCTTTATCTCTTGCTAATTATGTATTTTCAATTCATTTGAATTTTCTTGATACTCAAGAATTGATGTCATGATTATTTTTAATATAAAAAAACTACTTTATAATCAGTTATTATTTTAAAATATTTTTTTATCTCTGCGTTACAAAAAAAAATTAAAAAATAAAAGTATAAATAATACAAGTATCTATTAAGACATACATTTAATAATTAACTCTATCTATCAAACCAATATTTTATGAAGATTACTTTATAAATCTAAAATATTTTTTATTTTTAAAAATATATTATTAATATATATTTTACTATATAATTTTTAATCTTCTTCCAAAAGATGGCCGAGATGCATGTGGAAAAAAAATTTAAAATGTACTTTGATCTCTACATGTATTTTTATAAAAAATAGTCTTGATAAGAGAATCATAGTTTATTATAATGTTTTTGGATTTAAGTGTATAGTTATTTTGAGTATTAAATAATTAAGTAGTTAAAATTAATAATGATATTTATAAAATTAATTTTTTAGTTATTTTAAAATCAATTAGTATAATTCATAAAATAAAATATTTGATAATATTTATTTTTATAAATATATTATTATAATTAGTTTTGTTTAATTAATTATTGTTAACATAATTTAAATAAATAAATAGTTCTTAAAGTGAGAAATTAAAACATAATTTTAAATAAATAAATAAATATTTTAAATAAATAAAAATGGTTCTTATAATGAGAAATAAAATAGATATATTTATATTAAAAATTAATGATTTTATTTTTCAAAGGCTATTAAAATATGATTTAATTTATTTTCAATTAAAGAGTTGTTTTTAATTATTTAGAATTATTAAAATATATTACTTTATTTACATCATTTATTTACTTAAAATTATTTTAAAATATTTTACTTGCTATTTATTATTGTTATTGGATTCATGAATAAAAATATAAATTAAAAAAAATTTGAATAGATGGAAAGGAAATCAAAATAATTTTTAGATAAATAAAAAAAGTAATTATTAAATAGATATGAACTATAATAAAATATGAAATAACATAACTTTTAAGTAAAGACCTTACTACTTTAATTTACATGTTAATTCACATAATAGTTGAGTTAAATTCATTTTACAATTTAGTAATCTAAATTAGTGTTGGGAAGTAAATAGACTAGTGAAATTAAATTTACTTAAAAGCAAAAGGAAGTATTTTGGAAACTGTGATAATGGAGTGGGAAAATCGCAACTATGATAATGGAGCCGGGAAAATCGCTCTTATCGCTCAAAAGTTTTGAGCCAATTATATTTCAGAAAATTAATTTTAGATATTTGTTTTGTTATATTCAAACATTTGTGAAGTAGAAAATAAAAATGAATTCTCATTGGTTTAAATCGAAGTTATTAATAACTTGTTAAAGAAGAGGCGTGCCTATAGTTCCTTTGCGCAGGAACTAATAAATTGCTAATAGTAGCGAATTTTATATTGGTAGCTTTTTCCTTGAGGTCTCTATAATTTTACTTGGGTTAAGAACCTTGATATTTAAATTTTTCCTATAGATAAAAGAGTTATATGATAGATTGAGCTGTCTCTCCCCAAAAATTTAGGAGGCACTTTCATCCATTTCTTAATATTAAAAATATAAGGGAAATCATCAAAAGTACACAAAAAATGGCTATAATCTAAACATGCGATTAGTTATGAATCCTAACGGACTATGAAGGCTAGTTTTTATTATACAAAAAGGAGGGTCAATTTGAAGCATTCATGATTTAGTATACCCTTTCACCTAAGGGATAATAGAATTATTAGTAAGTTCTCTTATTTCTTTTGTATATCTATTAGTTTTGAAGTAGTTTTTTTTTTTTTTAAATAGTAATTTCTCCCATTCCAATGTAATGATCACAATATTAAATGAAAGGCATAATGGAATGTTCTAAAGTAATGTCAAGATAAGGATGAAAGAGAAAAAACAATAAATATTGTACAAATCGGCCTATGATCCAGTATTATCTAGAATGATCCCAAGACCTCTATAAAAGAGGCAGTTGTAATTGATTTGAATCAGACAATAAAATTTGTGCAGTAGCATATTGATAGTTATATATTGTCTCCTCTGCCCACCATTAAGTGGTATCAGAGCTAAGATTAAAAGAGGGAGATTGTTCCATAACCGTTTGCTACGAGGAAGGAGCTGCAGCTCATTATTTTTATGTCGGCTATGATTTTCACTTCTAGATTTTTCTAAATGTGTCTAAAGTTCACTATATAAAGGACTCATGTAAACTGTTTTTAAAGCATACAATGTAAATGAGGAATTTCGCTATTGTGCAGCAGCACTGTCCACAGTTATTGTTTACTATTTTATGTTAATTACTCTTCTGTATCTGCCCACTTGAAGTGGTATCAGAGCTAAGATTAAAAGAGGGAGATTGTTCCATACCCGTTTGCTATGAAGAATGCCTAGAGGAAGGAGCCGCAACTCACCAGCCAAAAGATCGTTCGTTGTTTCTTTCCATCAATCAAAGCCATCAGTAGCTGAAGGTAAAGGAATCGTTGCGTCTACAAATCAAGGTGAGTCCCTCATCAAAGAAGAGTGAGGTCACCAGTTTTCAGAAATTGGAGTTTTATAGCCAGTCGGACAAGGAAAGATCATAGTTTTTTCGAAAAGTAGTTAGAAATAAAAAGGGATGCAACCGAGGAGTAGAGGCGCAGTTTGCAAAGCAAGCAGATTGCTGATTGCACTAAGGAATAACTGTAGTAGATCACTGGAAATCAATAGCAAATGGTTGTCCAAAGAGGTGAAGTCGCAGCTGCAGCTGTAAAAAGCCAGAAGTTGCCGATAGTCCAATTAGCGTTGAAAGTCATTGCCATAGAAGGAATTGTGCAGTAATCAAGTGCATAAAGAGTTAAAGGGTTTAAGCTAGGTCACTGAGAAATTGTCACTGTTGAAGGATCGAAAGTTTAGATACTGTAGAATAAAGGAGATGCTACCAAATAAGTTTGCCAAAATCAGATGAGTGAAGCAAAGAAGAATAGTTACTGTCAATTCATAAAATTGCAGATTGTGATTTAAGAAGTTTGAGAATCGCTGTTGTTGTTCAAAGAAGAGATCGCCAATTTCAAGAGCAGGTTTAAGTTCATTGTAGGGAGTTCAGCTGTAGCTGGTCCCGGCTAAAGAAGATCATCGAGATAGCTGAAAGGAAGTTGCTGTATATTGTAGAATTCAGGAGATTTTGAAGCTGCCAATAAATTAAGAGATGCCACAAGCGTAGATTTAAGGACTGCCGTAAATCGCATGAGGAATTTGCAATGTAGATTGAAGGAGTTTCTAAACCTCAGCAGAGGTGATTGCTTGGAGGTCGTTGCCAGGCGCGATAGCCACAAAGATATTTTATTTCCAAAAATCATGTTGAGATCATCACAAAGAGATCAAAGAGAAGATTTAGGGAAAAGAAGAAACAGTCGTAGCTGTAGAAGGAGAAATTGTGGAAAGAAGAGTGAAGGCACGCATAGCTGCCGAAGAGAAACGAAGAAATTGTAAGACTGCCGCAGCAGTTGGAGAGAGTTGAAAGGATAAGATCCAAAGCAATAAAAGATTGAGTGGACTTCATATGTGGTGGAAATTAATAGGGAGTGTTGGAGTAGTAATTTCTCCCATTCTAATGTAATGACCACAATATTAAATGAAAGGAATAATGGAATGTTCTTAAGTAATGTCAAGACAAGGATGAAAGAGAAAAAACAATAAATATTGTACAAGTCGGGCTATGATCCAGTATTATCTAGAATGATCTTTAACCTTTATAAAAGAGACAGTTGTAATTGATTTGAATCAGACAATAGAATTTGTGTGCAGTACCACATTTAGAGTTAAATATTGTCTCCTCTGCCTACCATAATTTATTAGGAGGTTTGTAGCTCTATCATTCTTTGCAATTTCTTGATTCTTTTAAATAAATAAGTTATAATAATTAAATATATAATTCATTTTTTGGAGTAAAGGGGACTAAAATTTATTGAATAAGAAAGCTAATTATATATATTTTGAGTAGATTTTTAGACAAAAAAATCCATCAAAACAGTCCAAACACTATAAATCCATAGAGGAGACCTAGAATACAAAAACATATGAAAACTAGCCACCTTGTTCTTCTTCCTATCTATTCCCCAACTGATAGTTTGATTGGTCATTTTGAATAAGCTGAATATAATGTTGAGTCTTGTGTTGATCCAACCCATTCTAATCAACAATATTCTAGTTGGGATTCCCCTCTAAAGCCCACTTGACAAGATAGAGGACTACTTTATTCCATTCTCTAGGAAAGTGAACAAAAGTAGTAATTTCAAAATTAGACAATTAAATATATAATCTTACATATTAAGATTGAATCTAGAAAAATTATATTTAAGAAAACTCCAATAAATTCCCCATTATCTATATTAAAGTTATTATTTTGAATATAACATATTTTATAATTTCAAAATATGTCATAGATATATTTTTTATTACAATTTATAAATAAAATTCTATTATAAAATTTTAATATACAATATCTTTTTTATTAACAATAAAACATGTCTTTGCATAAACAATTTTATATATAGGGGAGAGGACCTAATATATACACACCCTAACTTCATACACACCAAGATCCTAAATGATTTATTAAATTTTAGAAAATTTGTATTGTGCCTTTCCTCATGAGCTAGGAGCTCAAATCTAATATTTCATCTTCTATGTGGTAAGGAGGATTTCTAGATAAGTTCTTACATGGATGTAGGTTCTTAATTTCTCATTTACATGTTTCAACCAAAATATGATGGCCTCAATTATCATGTGGTAAAAGCATACTAAAGCTTTCAAAAATCCTCAATTGACACTTGCAAATTCACATAAATAAGCTTGTAAATGAATATTCTTCATTTATTACAGGACAAAGTTAATTTTAAATACCCTTATTAGATGTTTAATGTCATATTATAAATTTTGAAATGTATTATCAAAATTTTAATATCTCTTATTAAACAAAATGTGAAGTCTTGTTTTACCTAAATTTTGTGTCCATTAAACATGTATATCCTTGCAATTACAATCCTTGCAATTACAAGATCTATGCTTACTCTGAACATAATCTATAATATGATCTTTTTCAATTTTCATTTTTCCAATAACCCCATCTATATTCTCTTGTGACTAACCCTCCACATATAGGTGTCTCATTTAATGACTTGAGAGTTTCCTTCAAATAGAGGAATTTATTTTTTGCTTGGAATGTCTTTGGACACAACTTAGAATCACATATATGAGGCATTTTTTATGGTCACTACTAAGAATTAGACAATATTTGTAGTAATGACATTATTCAATTACAACTATATATTTGTACCTTTTTATTTTGTTTATTTTATTTATGATTTTCTTTTAAATACATTTATTCTTAATTAGGAAATAGATTTCATCTCTTGTATGCATTCTAATATCAAATTACCATCCTTAATTTGAATTATAATCTCCCAACTTGAACCATATCCCAATCTAGTTTTATTTCAAGAGGAAAGAAATGTGAAGCTCAGTGTATTTGAACTTTGAAATCACATTTCATTAAATGTTTCCATGCTACCTAGAATGTCATTCATTGTCACTTGAAACCAATTTCACATGGGTTTAGTTAATTTGAGGGTTTATTTCTCTTGATAAATTTCTATTGGTAGCTTCTATTTAGGGTTTATTTATGTCAATGGTTTTCTCTACATTATCATACTAGAACTCTATATATGTATATATAATTGTCTATATGAGTAAAGTGTACATATAACTACACATATTTGTTCATATAATTATATATGCATATATAGGACCATACATGAATATATGTAAAATTTTACAGAGTCACACATAATTGTGAATACATATATACAACTATATATAAATGATTTTTGGGAGGGTTTATTTCCATTTAGGTTCTAGTTCTACTTAATGTTTTCTATTGACAATTTTATATTTATTATAAATATATTTATCTTTTTTTCTCTATATTACCATATGACAACTCTATATATGCATACTAAATCATTATGAAGAAGCTAGAGAAATTGTGAAGATTTATCAGTAGATAGTGACAAAAAAGATGATTATTGTAAACATTCGAACATTTAATTAATTTAAAGAGTATTGTATTTTACTTTCAAAGAGTCCCCAATTTGATCGAATTAATTTTTATTATAATTATAATATTCTATATATTATTTGGCTCTAGGAAAATTCATTGCCAGCAATTCATTGATGGAAAATTCATCGTGGGAAAATTCACCTCCATGAGAAATTCACCGCTAAGTGAAATTCACCACCAATAATTCACCCAGGTGGAAAATTAACTGCCATAAAGAATAATTTGATTTATGATAATAAACAATTAATCATATTAACTTTAGAGAATTTGATTTATGATAATAAAAATATATATTTTATTTTCAATATATTTTATGATGATAAAAATAAAAAATAAATTGATTAACTTAATTTTAATATTATAAATAAACACATGGAAAAATTTATGATAATAATTTTTTTTTTTTTAATTTAATATAAATAAACACATGGAAAATATATTTATTTTTAATATTTGTGCAAAGAAGCACATGGAAAAATAAAAAAAATGCATATATAATATTTTATATAAAATAAAATAAAATTCATTGTTTCATGATACAATATTGTATAGTGTCATGGTGGTGAATTTTCCCATGGAAAATTGCGTGAATTTTCCATCGGTGAATTGTTGGCGATGAATTTGCCGTATGCCATATTATTTATCTTGAACAATGTAAATATACAAATACACATAAACATGTATTAATATTGTAAAAAAATGTTATTAAATTTTTTATGTGCAATTGATAGTTATTTTTAGTATATTTAAAAAGATACTATATATATCACACCATAATAACCATTAAAGCACAATTATGAATTGAATCCTATCCCATCCTATCCCATATATAAATATTTTAATGCAGCATGCAAGTAAAACAAATAGTACAATATATGGATACGACAATAGTTTATGGACAACTCTAATCATCCTTAAAAAAAGGATATAATTCTGATACCCGGTCACCATAAAGAGAACTGCAGATTAAATAATATTTTTAGTCCTTAGATTATAAATATTCCTCTACAATTACATTATTTATGTTGAACGATGACATCCACGATGCCACGATGGGCGTAGTCCTACTCATGTTTGTTGTCTGGTGTAGGAAAAAAACAAATTAATTTGTACAGGGTCGTTGCCATTGTCTGGCAGCGCAATATCCATATTCAATGAAAACCTTGCACGTCTTGTCACCCACCTCGTATTCCCCTGTATAACCACCACCACGCCACACCTGAACCACTCAGATACATTTTTTTAATTCAGAAAAGTACCACTTTCGTTATATCAAACAAGTTAGCATTGCAGGGTTTTAGGAACTGAACGAGCTAGTTCATACCTCCCTCTTAATTCGATCTCCTTCAGAACAGCAGCATAAATAAGCAGACAGACATACAAGGAATAAACAAAGTAGTATAGTTATTCTTCTTCACAAGTTCTATCACAGAATCATGGACTGTACAAGTTTGCATGTATAAACAGTGCATGCAAACCATTTATATGAAGATCCTACAGCAGTAGAATGTGTATATAAAAAAAGAGAGGGGGAGAGAGTGCACAATCACTACTAATAATACCTGGATATTTACATATGAACTTATCAGTTCTGATGGGTCTAATTATTTTAGAGCATATTTTGATTTTCCAAACTTGATAGCAATGAAGGTAAGAACTACGCTTGCCAGACATGCTGATAACGCCAGCAGAAACAGTTGGTATGGATTACCTGCAAGTACTGAGGGCTCGTTGTTCTCCAGCCTTAGTTGCTGCTCCTGCATAATCTTTGCATATATCATATAAAACAGCACTCCTAAAATCACAAAGATAGTCAGTAACGAGATCTCAATTAATAATGGGCTAAGCTGACAACGTGAGGGAAGGTCGCTCCCAAAAAAGGTTATAGAGATGCCCATCAACGCCAAGGAGCAATTGACGTACTTCCACTTATTCTTCACAACTTCCTTTATTTGGTCCACAACTTCTTGACGTTGGATGGGATTCTCTTCATCATGCTGCTCATGATTCTCCTCATGGTTTTGGATATGGGGCTCGGATGAATCATCTCTTCTTGCATCTGACAAGTACTCCCTCACTTCGTTCTCATTAGTTGCAGAAGTAATTATTTCCAAGTGGGTGTCCATTAATTATTTCTCTGGACCGTTCGCAATGCAAATTAAGCCTATTGGATTTCATATGTGAAGGGTTCAGGAATAAATGCTTTAAATAAGTGAAATCCTGTGAAGATGGAGGATTGAGGAATTTTCCACACTACTAGCTTCTAGGAAGTTTCTCTTTGGTTTCTGCGTCTTCAGCTGTGGAGGTTAAAATATTGCTTTGTCCAATTGGTGGAAAGTGACGAGGTAAGAAGGCCTGCGTGGATTGATATTTTAATGGAAGTTGCAAAGATGGTTGGCTTGACTAGGAATGCCTGCTCTAAAGCAAGTCAAGTGTGTACATGTATTCTGGCTGGAATGAAAGTGAAAAAACATATAATAACAAAAAAAGCAATGGAAGTAAGATGGAAAAGGCGCGTGCTTATGGGCACAATGGCCACACATGAGGACAAACTTGATACACAGTATATATACCTAACATGCTTGTCACTTTCAGTGGCCTTTCCTCCCGGATATAAAAGGCTGGCTTTTCGTTTTAATGCAACATTTTTAATTGCAAGCTGTAAAGCTTATTCATTGATATATAATTATTGCTTATAGCTTGAACGATAGCGTGAGAGAATTGGACTCACCATTTATCTTGCAATATGTTTTGATTCAAATTATTGTCCGCATCTATTAGAAATTTACAGATTGTTATGAATTTTTAATGGAGTATTTTATATTGTTTATAATACTGTTTTGTTATTCGATAAGAGAATACAAGTCAAATTTGATACTTATTTGGTTGTGGGTTAAGGATGGGGGCGTACCTATTTTGCGTGTCATTTGGGTACTTTTTCAAATTCATCTTGATTTGGCTTAAACAACACAGTCTATGCTTTGACTTGTTCAGATGGGTCAGCTGAAATCACACTAATAGGCGGACCCTATTGAAGAAGCAAATGCCACCTAAACAAGTCAAAGTTAGAGTATGCTGTTTAAGTCTGACCTTTCATCCCTCACATCATACTTTAGGGGGTTAGAACCTTATCCTCACCAATTGAGACCAACCAATTGAACTACAATCATGTGGTAATAATTATAATTTTACCATCATAACCATACCACTTCCCATTTTGTTCTAGATCTAGTATGAAAGAATGTCTTTATACATACACATAAATTGTGCAATCATTGTGAAGTTCAATTTTTCTAGGCCATTACTTATTTGTAGATAATGTGTATTTAATCATCTTATTGTTATATACATGTATTTATATACATGTTTTATTCATGTGTTTATATACAAAATTTTAGAGGTGTGTTTGGGTTAGGTTTAACAGTTAAGTGACTTTGGTAGATGTGATCCGCCGTATGTGTCTGTTTAGTCTATGGACAACCTCTGATTTATATGTATACTTACACATATTGGTATAATCTTCTTTTTAAAAACAAAGATGCCAATATCTATATAATCCAACTTTTCATAAAATAAAAATAAATAAAGGAGAAAAACGAAAAATGATAAAAAAATATACGTAGAAGACGGTTATCAAATTTATAATAAAGTACTAATAGAGAAAGAGATTAAGAACAAAGAATACAAAATAAAATATTAATGGGTAGAAGCACGAGCATTAAATGGTTATGCTGGCTTAAGCAGTGAACTAATATTAAAAGGTTGACACCTGATTTTTTTTTTGGGGTGGGATGCTAGGTGGCGCCAAGGCATGAAACAAATAAGACAAAAAAGAAAATGGTTGGCCTCCAACACGATGACATGGTGATGTCGAGGCTTATAATAGAGTGTTGGAAGATAGAGCTATACGATTTCTGGAGTGATTGGTGTTCTTGGCATGGTGTTGTCACAGTTAAAAAATAAGTGGAATATGATGTTCGGAAAATCCTCAAACAAAATTTAAGATAGCTTATGTTTGAGTAGTTTGTAGCGTATTTCTGAGACGCCGCTCCAGTGAAAAGGGGTGGCGTTCGACTGAACTTGAAAAAATAAATATAAATTGACCAAAAAGATATTTGGTCGCATTATTGGATAGATAATATTATAATATAATAAGTTATGCCTTTTTTTAATTGTATTAAATAAAACCAGAATATTTGTATAAAGCTGACAAGAGTCTATCAGTCATAAAGGCAGCTGAGAAAAAGGCATCAACGGTATGAAAATAGGAGTTGATAGTGGAACAAATCTTAAACCGGCCTTCAAATTTACATGATGGTTCTCCACTGGTTTTGAACTAATGACTGCTTTGTATTGCATTGTCAGTTACTGGAATATCGAGGTTAAGGAGCCGATGTAACTATGGTGGAACCGTGAAAGGTCTTCTTCCTTGTATTCGCAAGGATAGTCATCAATAGTAAGCCTTTAGGTAATAATTCTGGTCGCCTAAAATGGACAATGCCATAGATATAATTCTCTTAGAGATATGCACATAATTAGAATGGACCAATTTTTTTTATGTGAAGAACACGTTTCACTTTGTGATGGTATAGTGGTGTTCGTGAGATCATTATCTTCTGTCCATTGGTGTTGGATTGTTATGAATATCAGATTTTGTAATCTCTTGGATATGTCTCCAAGCTTCTTTCTTGTTTGATGGGATTGTCCCATCATCTTGCTCTATCACGCGGTTCACTAGATAATTCACTATCGTATTGGCTTTTTAATAAATGTGCTTGACAAATTCAAGATGGGATAAGATAATTTTTAGGCTATCTATAATTTCAATCCTCCTGTTTAATTTAATTTACAATCCACTATACAACTATTTTAAATAGCATTCATGTATATCAATGGTTTATGCATATTTTTTAGTTTTGGGTGCTTATTTTTTTGAAAATATTTATATGAGGATTCTCACATCATTTTTTATTATACAATTCTCATTAAGATTTTTGGATTATTTTGTGAGGTTCCCATCAAAATTTAATTTCAATCTTCTATTAAGAAAGACCCACACACACATTCACACATAAATTATTTGGTAATTAACTAAAAAATATTATTTATTTTTCAAAACTAAAAATATATAATAATGAATATGAGTATATGATGTTTATTACACTTTTCAAAGTAAGAAGAAGAAGAAGAATGAGGTGGATTTTCTAGAAGTAAAATTAAAACTTAATACAAAAGTAAAATAGCTCCTAAAAACATGGATAAAATAAAACTAGCAATCACACTTTGGTGTGCAATGGGCGTTCCAAAGGAGTGTGGAAAGTAAATCAGAGATTTTTTTGGTCTTTTTTTTAAATACATTTGTGTAGTATATATGAGGTCAATTGGTAGGTCATTTAGAAAATGATGTTTCTTGTGCAACAAAGGTCTCAATGGAGAATGAATAGCTTCAAATCAACTATGCATCTACTTATAGGGACCTAAACACAACTAAAAGAAAACCTCTAAATTAGGAAGACAATAAGGCTCCATTACCAATAGGCTCATGTTATGTTTGCAATACACACACACACACACACACACACACACACACACACACACACACAGAGAGAGAGAGAGAGAGAGAGAGAGAAGGGGGCGGATATGGAGAGGAGAGGGAGAAATAATGAGAGAAGAAAAAGGGTGAGATAGAGATGCAAGAGATAAATATCTAGAGAAGGGGATATAGAGAGATAATGAGAAATATGAAGACAAAGATAAGAAGTGATATATAGAGAAAGGTAGAGAGAGGGAAAGATATAGCGGTAGAGAGAGGTGTATAAATAATGAGATAAAGATAGAGGTAGATATGTAAGAATTCAAATATGGAGAGACAGGGATAGAGATAGTGAGGGGAAAACAAAGAGTGTGTGTGTATGATTAAGAGAGATGTGGAGAGAGATAGAGAGGGAGATATATATGCATAAATAAATAGAGAGGGAGGTAGATGAAGGGAGAGAGATAGAGTTAGGAGAGAGAAGTAGAGAGATATAGAAAGGGGAAGTGATGAGGAGAGGGAGAGACAGGGATATAAAGGAGATATAGAGAGATAAATATAACTTGGGAAAGATAAAGAGGTTGAGAGAGAGAGAGAGAGAGAGAGAGAGAGAGAGAGAGAGAATGATAGAGAGATAAATATATAGAGGGAGATAAAATGAGTGAGAAAGAGGGAGAGGGAGAGATAGAGATAGAAAGAAGGAGAAAATAAAAGAGGGGGATATGGAGAGAGAAATATAAAAATATAGGAAGAGATATATAGAGAGAGGTATAGAGGGATATTTAAAGAGAATATAGGAGAGATCGAGTGAATAAGATAGAGAGAGATAGAGATAATGATATATAAATAGAGACAAAGAGGGAGAGATGGTAAGATAGAAATAAAGGGGGAAAGAGTGAGAGATAAAGGAGGTGACAAATCCAACTAATAGAGAGAGGGAGAGAGATAGAGAGATGGGGAGATATAAAGAGATAGAGATGGGGAAGGAGAAACAAGGAGTGTGTGTCTTTAAGTGAGAGAGATATTGAGATAGATGTAGAGGGAGAGATATATAAATGGATAGAGAGGGAGGGAGAGAGGGAGATAAATAAAGATCAAGAATAGAAAAGTTGAGAGATATAGAAAGAGAGAGCGATAGGGAGAGGGAGATATATGGATAGAAAGAGGGAGAGATAGAGAGATAGATATAGTGGGAAAGATAGAGGGGGGAGAGAGAAAAATATGTAAGGAGAGGTAAAGAGATAGAGATAGGGAGATAGATAGAGAGGAAGATAGATATGGAGATGAATATGGAAATGGAGAGAGAGGGAGGGAGAGAGAAGCATAGATAGAGAGAGTGAGCAAATGAGAGAGAGAGATGGAGGGGTAGAAAAATAGAGATAGAAAGTTATATAGAGAGAAGTAGAGAGAGGGAGATATATATAGAGGTAGGGAGAGGTACATATTAGGAGATATATATATAGAGATATGAGAAGAGAAAGAGAGAGAGATCTCTTTATATCTTTGTCTCCCTCTCTATCTTTATATTTTTTATTATCTCTTAATATCTCTTCCTCTCTCACACTTATTTCTCTCTATATTTATCTTCCCTTCTCTCTTCCTCTATCTATTTTTCACTCATTTCTTCTCTGTCTACTTCCCTCTCCCTGTCTTTCTCCCCTTGCTATTTTTCTATTCCTATTTATATCCCCCCTTTCTTCCTCTTTTCCTCTTTATCTCTTGATTTTTCAACCTCTATATATATCTTTTCCTCCTATTTCTCTTTATCTCTCCATCTCTCCATCTCTCTCTTTATGTGACTATATCTATCTATGTCTCCCCTCTTCACTATTTTTCTCTCTTTCTTTATCTCTCTTTATATATCTATCACTTTATCTCCATATCTATTACTCTATATCTATACCTCTATTTTTTGTATCTCTATATCTCTTTTTATCTCTATAAATCTCCTTTTCTCCTTATCTATTTCTCTATTTCCATCTCTTTATTTTCTCCCTTTATCTCTATCTATTTTCCTCTAAAGTATGCAATGGGTAAACTAAAGAGGTTTTAAAGGTGAATTATCACATCCTTAATAAAATGGCATGCTACCCTGAGCATAACTCCTTAGGAATGTGCTATCCTTGATTTGTTAGCATGAAATAATTAATCAAAAGGTTACCTTCTCTCTCTATAAATTTTAATTTATATTTTAAGCTTGAATTTTATTTTATTATATTAATTATAACAAGAATTCAAAATAGAATTATTCTACAATAATTAAATTTTTAATAAGATAAATAATTATAAATTAAATTAATTCTAATAAATTACTATTATTATTTGTAATTTCATAATACAAAGTAAATAATACAAAATTTCAAATTTAAATTTAAATAAAAACTAAAATAAAATAAACTAAATGGAATGCCAAAAAATATCAAAATCCAAATATTAACAAACATAATAATTTTAAAAAATTAATAACAAATAATAAACTTATTAAGTTAATAAATGATTAAATAAAAATATAAAAATATTTTTTTAATTTACTAAAGTTGAAATATTAATAAAATATGTACCTAAAAAATATAATTAATATATTACAAACAATATTAACATAAACTCAATGTTAAAAAATTAAAAATAATATTATTAAATATTAAATAAATTAGATTTTAAAAGCTAAAACTGTATTTCAAATAAAATATTAAAAATAAAAGTAAACTATATAAAAAATGTTAAAAGTAAAATTCTAACTTAATCATAAGTAACACCAAGCTTAAAAGTGAAAAATAAAATGAAACCCATTCCAAAACTAAAATTCAATTCCTAATTTATTAATTTATTATTAATAATATTATTATTTGAAAAATATACATTTTTAAAAAAAAATATTATTTATCTAAAAATCTAGGTTTAAAACTTTAAAGAAAAAAAACAAAAACAATTCTTATCATTTCAATGTTCTTGCATCCTTCTATGCAATTTTCAACTGTTGATTTTCAAAATAAAGTCATTCTCTTCATGTAGGGAACACCTTCAATAATAAATTTTAACTATTCAGTATTAAAAAAATAAATTTTAACAATTTTTTTGATCCATGTATATATGTAGTTGAAACAACTGAAAATGGGGGAGGTCTTTTACTTTTGTATGGTTTAGGACATAGTGCACAACCCACTTTCCAATTATCTCATTGAAGGGAAACCTTGGAGATCTCAATGCAAAGGAGAAATAGATCTTGCAATAGGGCTACCCTAAGGTCTGATTGTAAACTAATGAGGGGTTCACCACCAAGCTAGGGCTTGGAAAGACAAATGAAATGCAAGTTATAATGCTTAAACCTAATGCAATGCAATCTTTCACTTAATGACCTAAAAATGCATGAAAATTAGAATAGAAAGTTACAAGATAAAATGTGTGCACTTGGAAACCTAAAGGAGATTGAATGAAGCTCTAAAATGTTGAAAACACTGATTTTTAATGACTGGGACTCATATTCCAACTTGGGAAATTCAGTCCCAAATTTGGGTTTCTATGCAAAAATTGGAATCTAGGAAATGGGTGTCTAAAATAGTAAAACCCTAAAAAATTACCTATACTGGGACTCATACACTAGAACTAGCATATCAATATAGTTAGGGTTTTTTGAAGCTTCAAATCCTAAATATGCTCTTTAATGTCTGCTTTGTCCTTCCCAATTGATTTCTAGATCTGAAACCCTAATTTGCAACCTGTAGAAGTCTTCCAAGTTTCTCAAATGCAAGGTGAAAACTTTGACAACTTTGAACACTTTGAAAAATTTCTCCAAACTTTCTCTTTAATGTGTCTTCAACCTAGACTTGCAAATCACACACCAAAGAGAGGGAAATTTTTTTTTTGTTAGTGGAAAGGGGTTTTCCTTTGTCAAACCCCATTTTGGTAATCAAACATTGAAATGAAATGAAATAGGAATGGAAAATGATGAATGAACAAAATATGATGTTGCAACTCACCAAACCTTAGCAATAAGAGGTTGTAAACATGTATGAAGTGACTCCAATGGATGTAGATCTTTACTCTTGCTTGAATAGGATAGATCTTGAATGAAATGCTAGCTTGAATCATAAAACCCTACATCACAATTGTTAGCTCAAAAAAAAAAATGATGCATGAAGACTTTGAAATGATGCTTGATGCTTGAAGAATGCTCTAAAATGCTTGATAATCTACCCTTGAATGCTCTTGTAAACACTTGAATGCTCTTGTGAACTCAACTTTTCTATAAGGATGCTCATTCAACTTGCTATGTGTAAAATGAGTGAAAGAAACTTGTATTTATTCTTAATTATGCAAAAATCCCCAAAAATGCAACACTACAAGTCGACATCAAATCTAGGAGGATAAAATCCTACCAAAAATTTGAATTAATTTTGATTTTGGGTCACACAGGACTCATACACCCAAGGTGTCATATGAGTCCCATTAGCATAATTTATGGGACCAATTTCAAAAGTGCTTAGAAAGGTGTGAAACTAGGATTGGGACCCAAAACCCCAGGTGGGATCCATATGCCCAAGGTGGCGTATGAGTCTTAGACTAGGAAATTTGGGCCACATAACTTGAAAACACCTAAATTATGATTGGATGTTGATTTGTGTCGAGATTATCCTCAAAAATATGCATTAAATGAAGCTTGTAGATACAAAATAAGGCCAATTAAAGCAAAAATAAGTCCAATTATTTATGAAAACTTTAGAAAAGTGTGAAAATGTGTTACATCACTTTACAACACTCTTAATAAGGCATGGTTAAGTTTGTTTAGATCAGAAGTGCCCAAGACCTAATGTGAATGTGTCAAGCACATTACAACACTAAAGCAAGGAAACATTAAGCTTAGTTCAACAAGGAGAACCTAAACAAGAAAGGAAAAGTAAAGGGATAGTTTTTTCATTGCCACAATAGTAAATGAAAGCATTCTAAACATAATAATTGCCACAGTAGTAAATGAAAGCATTCTAAACATAATAAAATTAATTTTATAATTAATAATACAATGATTAACAAAATTCTTTACCTTTTTCTATCAATTTCAAATATTATTTTTAAGAGTAATAGACACATGATAAAATTAAAGAGATATTATTTTATTTTACTGCATTCTTTATTTTGATGATTTATTTTACTTTTTTATAGTAAATTTTAATTTTCTTTTTGAAAAAAAAAACATTCAATAATTAGGTAAATATTTTTATTTTCTTTATACTTTGAAATAATTACTTTTATTATTTTTTATTTTTAATATATATTTTAAAAATTTGATGATTTTATATTCAAAATCAACTTTAATACATTAATTTTACATATTATATATAATTATATAATTCACACTCTCACTCAATAACATTAAATTAACTAACACATAATATAAAACTATATATAATTTTTTTAATTATATCTAATCCTTATATGAAGTGAGTGAATTGAATTTAAAAATTAACAGTTGTAACTTGTAGAGAAGGATGCAAGACCATTGAATGGATTTCGACCATCAATTTTTTTAAAATATTAAAAAATATAAGATATAATTAAAGATAAAACAATTACATTCTTATTTAGTCTTATCTTTAAATTAAAAATAGGATATGAATTATTTTTTCTTTTAAAATTTTTAAGCTCAACTTTTAAATAAATAATAATAAGTTTTGACTACATATTTTAAAATAATAAAATTAACAATAATAAATCAATAAATTGCAAATTGAATTTTTATAATTTGAATAGGTTTCATTTTATTTTTCACTTTTTAATTTTTGGAAATTTTAATACAAAAGTTATAATTTTACTTATAACAATTTTAATATAGTTTATTTTTATTTTTAATAATTTATTTGAAATATAATTTTATTTTTTGAAATTTAATTTATCTAATAATATTTTATAATATTTTTTATGTGTTAATATTGAGTTTATGTTAATATAATTCACAAAATATTAACTATATTTTTTAGGTACATATTTTTTTAATATTTCAAATCAATAGTTGAAAATTGTAGAGAAGGATGCAATACCATTGAAATGATCTCGACCATCAAATTTTCTAAAATATTTAAATATATGATATATAATTAAAGAGACAACAACTACATTCTTATCAATTCTTAGCTATAAATTAAGAAAATATAAGATAAGAATTATTTTTTCTTTTAAAACTTTAAAACTTAGATTTTTAGAAAAATATTAATAATTTTTAATAAATATAGGGTAAAAGCAAGAAGACAAGTCCACTTCTCATGGAAGTTTCAGACTTAGCCAAAAATCTAAAATTGTGCAAAACAAAATGGGATCCTGTTATTTAGCAAATAGGATCCCATTGTGCTTCAAGATCTTGAGCCTAAATTTAAAATGGGATGTCATTTCGTGGCGAGATCCCAAGCCAAGCATCACAAAAAAGGATCCTGTTTACCACAAATAGGATCCTATTTTGTAATAAAATAAATCTTATTGAGTAAAAGTATTTAATTTTTTAAAAATAACCTACAAGCTCTTTTTCTTAAAAGTGGCTAGAGAAAAAAGAAAATGGGATTTTGAGTTCAAAGAGTTTTTTGGACATCAAACAGTCGAGGTTAGTTAATTTTTCCATTTTTTCTATATTTTTTTAATTTTATATTTAGATTTATTTTGTGTATTCTGTAAATTAGGTATTTATATTTTTTTTGAATCCTCCTATAAAATATATAAACCCTAAATTAAATTGAAACTAAAATATTTACACTACACACAAAAAAATGAACCCTAAACTGAATTGAAACACAAATATGAACCCTAAACTGAGATTCAATCACGGCTATAAACCATTGTTGAGTCATCAAAAAATAAGTTTGTTTTATCATTTAAAGGTAAACCAACTACCATTTGATAGCAAAAGCCTCCAAAATATCAGATGAAATCCTTCAAAATCTCGTTTATCATGTAAAACCTAGATAAGTATTGATTTTCCAACTAGATGGGAACATAGAACTATTTCAATGTGTATTTTCTTAAATAATGGAAGTAGAAGAGAGGGACTTTGAACCCAATCAAAAAATATAATTAGGCCTACCAGCTAGCATAACTATCCCTACAAAACACTAGGGGAAAAAACAAACCAACACCTTGTAACAAAACCATCACCCAACTGACATGAAATAGCAGGGACAAAAACCAACCATCAGTAGATGACCAAAAATAGATCCTACACCTAAAAGTTGAGGGGAACGTAGGCTGAAAGAGTACCAAATCCAAGAAACCAAAAAATGAAACACTAAACATGGGTATGTGCAGGATCATGATAGGCCAAAAAGTGGCAATATGATGGGTATGTGGCCATCAACTTTCTTTTTACCCAAAATTGATGAAACAAAAAGGGTTTTTAAAGGAGATTCTCAAATTTCTACCAATATAAATTATGCCTTACTTTGAATTTAATAAGTAATTATTATTTATTTTCTATTCAAATTACGACTAAAGTCATGATTGATAGGCTAATTGAAAAAATCTATAGCTTTAAAATGATATCATATTTTTTGAATCCAAAACATGCATCACATTCTATGCTTCACATACTATAGGATTAAAAAAAGAAAATTTGAATTTCATAAAGTTTTGACCAAGTTAAGGTGGTCAGATATATGAGTTTTTTATATTTTAAAAAAGTTGTAATAAAAATTATAATTAATTATTTACTTGGAAAAAAATTCGCATATGCATCACATTGGGACATGAGTCATCTACTTATATCTAAAATCTTATAAAAAAAATATTATCATTTTATTGTGGTTAGGGTGGTCAAAAAAACACCTACTTCTTATTTTTTCCCTAAAATTTAAGTACTACTGCATTGAAATTTCAAATTTTCACCAAATAGATTATTATTTTTAAACAAACCTAGTAGTTTAGAAACTACATTCAATTTTCTACATATTCTATTCTTGGATATTTTTGAAATAATATAGATAACTTATTCAAATTTTTACGTCAAGTTGCCTAAATCTATTTTTTCTAAATTTTTTGCCACTTAAGGGCCTATTTTCTCCATGATGATCCTGCACATACCCAGACCCAAATTACTTTCTGCGATTATAGATTAGTTTCCATTCTTCAACTAGTTGCTCCATTTCCTTGCTACATTGCTCCATTGTACCATTATTTCTCTCATCTAGTTGTACCTCCTCAACCTAAGAGGAGCTTATCTTTCTATGGATTTTCCTTACATTGGATGCAGCATTCATAGTGCAAAAAATAGCCCTCTACATCATTCCCAACGTAATTGACGTTAGCTTATTGAAAGCCTTGTCCATTTTTTTCACTTTATCTTGTAGCTCCTAGAATTGAGTGAGCTAGAAATCAAAGGGCCTATCTTTATCCTACACATCCTTTTCCAAGTCTACCATGGCCTACTCTTCCACATCTTCAATAAATTTCATAACCTCATCCTCAATTTATTTTTCAAATTTCTTAAGCCCTTCATCTTCATCTTCCTTTGAGTCTTCGACCACCTATTGGTCATTACCCTCCATCTCTTCTTTCTCATCACTACTAGAAAAATCCTTTGAGGTCAACCCCTAAAACCACTGACAATTCCTTTTTTCTCACATGAATGGTGGACAAAGCCTCTTCTTCTAGGTTATCATCAAGTTCTTCAAAGCTAAGGTTTTTACCCTTGGCCAATTGTCCTGCAAGCCTTGTTGACCTTCTTTCCCCCTTCCCACTGCTGGAGTCTTTTGTTTTTCCTTGTTCTTCTTTATCTCTAATCTCAATAGTTACTTTTATAGCCATTTTGGGTTTGACATTGTCAAATTCATTTCTCTTAGCTCATAAGGGCTTCCTTGGAGGGTTAGAGCTACTTTCCTTCCCTTTCACATTCTAAACAATAGGGTCCCATTTTTTAAGGATAGATTTAATGGAGGATTGTTTCATAACAAAGGGAACAACACCATTCAGGTTATTTGGGAGGAGGTCTAATAGAGGAAGTACCCTCATCAAGAGTATTTCTTTAAGAAAAATATGAGAGGGGATTTAGTTAATTCACATTGGCTACATTAGCATTAGGATTATTACCAGGTCTTGACAAGGGAGTGATGGCCAAGGCATAATTATAGAGGCACTAAATGAAACCCTCATGAAGGGTAGGTGAAGCTACCTTCACCTTGCATTGTTTGAGGGAAGATAACATAAAGAAAGGAAATTTTTTTTTCTACAAATGTGTAAAAGAAAGGGAAAGTGGTACCCATGAATCGTTGTGTACCTTCCCTCCAGAGTAAAATATTTCATAATGTACGCACAAGCCACCCCCTAATGGGCCAGGATTCATTCCCTATTGTAACAATTCTGAAACCCCTCAAGCTTCTCTTTTCCTTCAAGAAAACTTTCAATAAACCTTTGGTAATTACCATTCCTAATTTTAGACACTCTTAGACCACTATAATCTAAACCAGTCATAGTAGCAATTCATCGGGTGGACATCTCAAACCCAATACTACCACTTTGGACTCTGTCACCTCTCCATGAGTTGCATAATTTGGTAGTAATTTCATCATTATATTCTCTCATAGCCATGGAGAAAGGCATCATTCCAACTTCTTTGAAGAGACCCAATTGCTCCAAATTTTTCCTCAATGGCACACAAGAAAGCAACTCAGATTTCTTCCTAGGACCCCCCATGGTGATATAGTAATAGAGGAAAATGAAAAACATTTTACCTACTAGCACAATAACAATGTAGGAAAGAGTGAATAGTCATCACAATAATATAGACACCTCTAGAAATTAGCAGAATAATAGTTTCCCAAACATCTCCACTAGCATAGTTCTAAAGTTGCTAAACTTCTAGAAGGATCCATCAATTCCTTTAATCAAAGTCCTATCAAAGATGGGAATTTGATAAAACTTCCACCAAAATTTTCCAATCTTATTCTAGTACTGATAATCCATGTGTATATAACCATTACACATGATAATAATGAATAACAAAATCTAATTGCAGCCCAAACATCTAGTGAAAAGACAATTGACCATCAAAGGCATAGGAAATATGCACAAATACATTAAGAAAGAGCTCTGTAGCATACATTCCATTATTAAAATAGGTCTCAAATCCTTGGAAATAGGAGAAATATGATCCATATTCATGTTAATTAGACTCCCCTTGTGGTACTCAACAATACTTAAATAATCAACATTAAAAGAAAAATAAAATAAAAGTGTAAGTCCATACAAAACATACCTTATCATTATAAATAGAATTATCCCATATCACAGGATGCTTCCTTTAAAATCACATGTCATTATCAAATGATGATTAGATATTTTCCCAACCATATAGATGCATATGGTTAAATCATGAAAGTAGGAAGATGCCATCCAATCCACCCTATACTCCACCTCACCGTTGCTTTTTATACACATCACCATCTGAGATGGACATTGTTTCTTGTGCCATGTCTTCATGTGAATGTTGCAATTCAAATTCAAATTCAAAATGGGGTGGGAATCAACTAGCCCATACCTTAGATATAATAACCACCCAACAATCAAAGATAGAAGATACATCATCATTAGTTAGGGTAGGTCCCTCCCAATTGGTCCTTAGCCAACCACTCCTTAATTTAAATTGGAATATTATCAAACTCCCAAAACTACCACTGGGGGTAAGAAAGCTCCACATTGGAGATGACACCAACAAAATTGTTTCCTTATTTCAAGATATAGGACACTAAAAACCAACCATAGAAATAAAAACATATTTAGAATCTTGAATAAGCCTACTGATTTCCCATCCTGGGGCTTGACCATGCCATTAAGGTAGTGAACAATCAAATTAGAATCTCCCTCAATGATTGCTTTGTTGAAGCCAAGTTCTCTCAACCTATAAATACTTCTTTAGGCAGCCATAGCCTTTTCCTCCATGCTAGTAGTATGTCACCTCCAAATGTGGTCTCTTATCAGACCACCAACAAAAACCATCCTAAAATATCCTTTAAAAAATATGTCAAAATTTAGTTTAACCAAATCCTTAGGGGGGAATCTAAAGAGTCAATCTCCTATTGAGGATATTGGTCCAATTAATCTTGGTCAGGTCCTGGTTGAGACCCCAAAGCTTCTTGATTCTGATGGAAATATAGTTGGGCATGGTTTTAGACAAGCCAAAGACTTTCAAATTTAGGTTCTCAACAATTTGTTGCTTTGTACAATAAAACACCTCTCCACTACTCCTCTCCTTTTCCATGAAGATTCTATTTTTATGTTCCTTCCATAAATTCTAGAAAATCGAAGGAGGAACTTACTTCCAAATCTCCTTGATTATAGGATGAGAAAAAGGACTAAAGTTCCATTGGCTAACAAGGTCTTTCAGGTCACTAGGAAACACCTAGTTTGAAAGGAGATTATGTAGAGCCAAAGAACATATCTGTTCACAAATTAGAATTCTTTATTCTTGAGAACATCAATTGTGCGGATCCTTCCATGTATAGTTTCTCACCAAAAGTAGTTGAATCTTGAGATGAGTTTATGATTCAATATAATATTCCAATTAAAATTTTGATGAACTAAAGGGGCACTGTCCAATTCACCATAAGAAAAATTAACCAAAAAGGACATCAATGAATTATCACGCCAGATCAAATCATCATCCCGACCATAAGCAACCAAGTATTTTTCACCTAGGAGGGAGCTAAGGGTGGATAATAATTCAATATTGGGTGACACATTGCTACCTCTACTTAATCTTAGGTCAATAACATCTAGTTCAAAGTTTCTCCATTAAAGAGTCTCCTTAGACCAGTTGACATACTCATCTAGATGAAAGTTCCATAGAGACTAGAGAAGTCTTTTTTAAGGGGAGATAATTCAGCCACCGAAGATAGCCTAGGAACATTGCTCCACTCTTCATCCCAAAAATTAATAGCTCTCCCATTCCGTATCTTCCTTGTAGTAGAAAGTTTCTAGTTTTAATGATGTTATTCCAAAAACAAGACCCTCTAAGTAGGTCTTGGGGGGACAACAAGCAATCCAGGGGGTCATTCCCCATATACTTAGCATTGAGGATGCTTGACTATTCTTTCTTTCCCTAGACCATGAACCACCCCATCTTGCTTATCACCTAGAACTTGTTGAACTCCTTTAATCTTCTAATTCCTAGACCCCATTTGTTTAGGGGAGCATACTTTCTCCCAACTAACAAGAGAAATCTTGGATTTCTTTTTCGTTCTTGACTAGAGAAATATCCTTTAGTTTTTTTCAATCTTCCTTATAATGAAAAAAAATATTTTGAAAAGAGATAGGTAATAGACATGAATGTTTTGAAGAGAAGTCTTAAGGAGTTAAAGCTTACCAGCTTGGCTAAGTAATTTCCCCTTCCATCCTACTAACTTCCTTTGGATTTGATCAATTATGCCATTCCAAAATGAGTTGGGAGGTTTCCTTGTGTAAAGAGGTAGGTCTAGATAAATATCTGAAACCTCAACAACATGACACCCAAAGATTCTTAGAATCCTATCTATCACTTGTTGAGTTGTGTTAAAGAAATATAGTTTAGTCTTGTTGCAATCGATAAATTGTCCAGAAGAGTCAACATACTTGTTAAGAATAGCCTTCTATTTAGTTGCTTCCACCATAGATGTAGACCCAAACAAAAATGTATCATCAACAAACTATTGGTGGGAAGTAGGATCCAATGAGGAAGCAACATGGATATCCTATAGGTGGCCAAGATCAAGAATATTTTGGAGATCTCGACCCAAGAATTCAAGAAAAATTATAAAAAAGGTAAGATGATAAGGGGTCACCTTGTCCTAACCCTTTCCACAAGTGAATTTCTTAGAAGGAACACTATTGAGAAGAACATAACTGGTAATAGATTCACACTCCTTAATTAGTCTTAGAAATATCCCATTGAATCCAAATTTTTCTAACATAGCAAATAAGAAATTTGATAAGATTTTGTCATAGGCTTTTAACATTTCTAACTTGAGTGCCATACTTGGGTTTCTGAAATGCTCCATGTGGAATAGATGACTTCATGATAGATAGTGGCTACATCCTAAATTTGTCTGCCTACCACAAACCCTTTTTGGTTGCCAGATATAATTGTTTCTAGCAAGGGCTTATCCCATTAACTATGATTTTAGAAAATATTTTGTACATAGTATTACAAAGACTAATTGAATGGTAATATAATATAGAAGTGGCATTATCCTTCCTAGGGAAAAGAACAATATAAGTTGAATTCAATTGTGTAAGGAGCCTACCATCTTGGAAGAAGTCTCGGGTAACTAGGAGGAGGTTGTCAGCTATAATTCCCTAGAAATATTTTAAAAAAGTTGAAGGAAAGTTGTCTAGGCTTGGGGCTTTAAAGGCTCCAAAGGAGAAGACAAATGATTTAACCTCTTGCAAAGACACCTTTCTTTCCAAAGACTTAAGGTCGTTAGGGGAAACCAACTTAGGTATAACCTCTAGCAAAGAGTCCAACTCATCTAATGAAGGCTACTAAAGTCACCCATCTTTTTGAAGAAGGAATGGCTTCCAATTCCAAGTCCTCATTCTCTAGTGAGGAGATCCCCATTATCCTTAATAAGAGAGAAGATCTTGTTTCTTCTCCTATTTTTAAGAGTCGATTAGTGGTAGAAATTTGTATTTCTATCACCCTCATTTAACCACTGCACCCTAGAATTTTGTTTCTAGAAGATCTCCTTGTTCCTAGCAACTAAAAACCATTCATTTGTTAATTATTTTTCTCTAATAATAGTTTCCTCATCAATAGCCTCACCTTCCATCATATCTTTGATATTTTTTAGCTCATGAAGGAGGTTTTGTTTGTCTCAAAGATATTTCTAAACCTAACTCTATTCCAACCAAGAACATTAAATCTTATTCTTTTAATTTTTTGAGCTATTCAAAAATAGGGGTACCTTGACAAGGAAAATTCCACCACCTCTTGATTAGGTCTTTGAAGTCCAATTGCAGATTACACACTATCTGTATCTAAAGGGTAAGGGGCTTGACTTCCTATTTTCCTCCAAATATAAAACCAAGGCACTATGGTCTGAAGTAGACCTTGGAAAATCAAAAAGATGAAG
>VDFB02193135.1:0-19165 GCA_007258455.2 Sequoia sempervirens
TAAGTGTCTAGGGTTCAATTTTAGACCAACTTCAAAAAGATCAAAACAATGATTGATTTTAAACCCAAATCTAATGTGAGTTGTCTTAAAACAGAAAAAAAAAAGAAAAAAAAAGCAACACTTGAATGTTCTAGTTTGTTTCAATAAGCATTAAGAACCATTGATTTGATGTTTTCAAAAGTTTGGCTAAAATAGAAAATAAAAGTAGTGAACAAAAGCTCTAAGCATTAAAAAATGCTTTGTCCACTTTAAATTCACTTCTCAATTTTTTTTCTCTAACTCCAATTTTGCTATTTGATTCTCATGAGAGAGACCAACATTGTTTCTCGATACAATCCTACAAACATTACAAAGCCATCATGAATAAGATTAACTCCCAAAATCTTTTACACATCAATGTGTTAAACATAAGTTGAAAGTTAACAGTTAAAAAAAATTAAAAAAATACCATCATCAAGAATTTAAAGAGACAAAAATCTTTCGTACATTAAGTGCACTTGCTTTATAGGTATTGATATTAGCAGAAAACAATAATAGCAATAATGGCAAGTGAATATTTAAAGAATATATCATCTACTTCTTAGGGCCCAAGTCACGAAAGAAATAGCAATAATAGCCTACTCGCACAAATTTTAAAGATTTGAAAAGAAAAAATCCTCAGCACATCACTAACTGTCAACACCAATTTCAACATTAAATGCATGTATTAATACCAATATAGCAACCAACAATAGTCATAATAAATAGCTCCTCTAATTTTAATCTGTTTCTAATTGATTAGCAAAGAAGAGACTACTTATCTAGGTGAGAGAATTAAAAACATGCAGAGTGACAGGGAGTAATAATGATGCAAGCCCCATGTGTATGCTCTCTGATTTATTTATTTT
Source organism: Sequoia sempervirens (assembly GCA_007258455.2). NCBI lineage: Eukaryota > Viridiplantae > Streptophyta > Pinopsida > Cupressales > Cupressaceae > Sequoia > Sequoia sempervirens. The sequence continues at coordinate 888 of VDFB02193135.1, forward strand.
CAAACCATACTTGCCACATTGCCAATCTCTTTTTTTTTTGTTTTTTATGTTTTTCCAGCACAAATCCAAGAACATAATTAAAAATAGTGTGCTTCCATATAAATCTCACATAGACCCTTCCACACCAAAAATAATAGTTTCCTAATGAGGTACGACAGTTAGGAATTAATGCTATGAGGTGCAAATGACAGACAAGATAGGCATTCAGGGAAGAAGAGTTAATTTTTCTTCTGTCATCTGTCACATAATTACTTCCATAGTAGTGAGTGGAATAAACATTGATTTGCTTTTTAAAAATTATTAGAGCCACACATGTTACTAATGGAGAGTGAAATAAACATTGATAGTGGATTTAAAGCTTATCACCAAGCCCATAGAACCAGTCAACTAACTCCCATGAGGCTAGTCCTTTCTTGACATATCCACCCGTGTGCTATTCTTTGAACCAGTAGTTTACGTGCACAGGAATATACACTGATATCCCACAGGCATGTTTCAGTGTACTTCTTTGACCTATAGTAGGCGCTGAGCCTCAAGGGGGGTGTGCAGGTTAGGCTGGGAAGATTTTAAAATCTTAGATGCCTACACCATTCATTTACATTTAAGATAGATTACTTTACCAGTCGTTTCTATTGGTTATCAGAGAATTGATTACAAACTGTAGCATATTCAAATAGAGATAACCTGATTGCATGAGCAAGATTTGATGCCCCAAGAAAGAGAATAATTGCATATAACGACATGACAAAATAAATGTAACTTTAGGCGCATATATCTACGCTAGTCTGAGGATTTCCACGACTCATCAAACTGCCTTCTTACGTTCTGAGCGGCAGGAATAATAGATGTTCATAAAAAATGAATATGCCACTGACTCTTGGCTCACAAGTCACTTATCTTCAAACACAGATGATGACATGAGAAATGCGAGTATGAGTTGTTATAATAGCACTTATCTTGCAAATAAAGATCTCCATCATGCAACCATTTTAGGACGGTGGGATCCCTGCCGAGCAATTTAGCCGTAATTACACTGAAGAACGTAGTAAAAATTGACCACATAGAAAAATGGTGCCATAACTTCCTTTTAATGCAATTGACAATTGCCTTACTACCCCTCGCTAGCTACCATGTGGGTTTGCAGATGAAGTTGTGTGGCAACTAGATGATCCTTGCACAAAGCAAAAAGATGTCAGCTTACTGTAGATAATGCTCAGTGGGAAGATTGGCAACTGATGAGATCAGGAGCTATTCGATGAACATAAGTTTTGAAAATGAAGAGGATAGCAGGGTTATTATTTTTGTACATGATACAAAGCCTCCATTTCTAGATGGTCGCATTGTGTTCACAAAACAAGAAGAGCCTATCATGCCTATAAAGGATCTAACATCAAATATGGCTCTAATTTCTAGAAAAGGATCTCCACTAGTAAGAAAAATTTGTGAGAAACAAAGCATGAATGAGTGTACCAGTTTACTGGTTCAGACATAGAGCATTCTTCTAAGAATAGTAGCACAGTTAGCATTCACAAATTTATTTCAAGAAAACATTATTCATGGAGCTTTTGCTGAGGCATGCTCACTCAACACTGCAAGTTATTCGATTCAAGGCAGAGCTTTTAAAAACAAACGATCTTCCCGATCTCATCAAATCACTATTTTCTTGCAGAGCTTAGCATTTCAATTGACTGAGAATAAAATATTCATCTGATGGAGGTTTTTGCATAGCATAGGATTTTGTATGATCCAGGTAGAAGATTAAGATTTCTCAGCTTATCTTATGACTTTACACTTGTCACCTGTGTCAGGGATTTGAGCTCGGGGTTTGGCAGTGGATTGTATCTGAGGCTTGCTAGCTAAAATCTAGGCGTTTGGGCATCTGGGCACTAGATTTTATGCAAGAATAAAGATGCATGCATTTCTTTAAGTCACTTTTTTTTTCAAAGCAGATAGAAAATAAAATCTGATAGGAAAACTGATTCAGCAGTGTAAAGACTTATTTAGAAAACATTCAGAAAGCACATTAGTTTTAAAATAAAGAGCACATCTTCAACTACAATGAGAATTTAGAAATGGAGAAAGCATGTTAACACATATATAAGAAAGCATGTTTTCTCACCTTAACATTTAGACAACATCCTCTTGAATAGTCAATAATGGTTTAAACAGAACTTGAAGCTTGAACAAGACAAAGAATCTACAGTTCTATTTAAACATATTGAAGTCACCAAATGTGAGTGTGATTTACACCTCTTCCATTTTAGAAATTGGAGTAAGACTATTAAAATGAAATCAATGTAAATGGAGGTTTGGCCCTCCTTCTAGCACCATATGTGAGCATCCATTAAAATCTGCAAACACTAAACTTCAAACATGGGTTAGTACCTACAAACTCCTCAAGAATACTCCTATGAAATACCTTGTGAATGCTTCAAAATGCAACAAATGACAAGAGAAAACTAAAAAGCATCATGAAAACAATAACAAGTACCTATTCCATAGTGCATTGGTGTCAAATGTGTCAATGACCCTTTCCCAATCCTTGCTCAAAAGCTAAAATGATGAGATGCAATGGAGATGAAGAGCAAAATTAGTTCTCAAACCAAGAGAGTAACTTTGCATGTAGATGTAGATGGATTTTATGAAGAATGAGGTCCTTATTTATAAATTTTCTTGATGAGAGATTGGCCAAATGGATGAATGTGGGACTAAATGTGAACCAATGAAAGGAGGCCACTTGTCAAGCTGCCATAGGTTGAAGGATGTACAAGATTTGGGAAATGTGCCCAAGAGAGGGAGTTTCAAATTAAAATTTGTGCAATAAATTTTGAGAGGGGGACATGAAAATGAGAAGTAAAGTCAACTTGTCATCTTTTTCAAACTTGAGGGAATATTCCCCATAAATGCCATGTTGAAAGAAAATAAGGGTTTTAATAAATCAATAAATTGATTTATTTGTGCAAGTGTGATTATTTAGAGGATGTGATGGGTGATTAGGTTAGGCGAATTAGGATTAGATTAGCTTAATGATGATTAGGATGATTTTGACTTTTTGACTTAAATATTTGATTTATTTAATTCAAAAAAGGATGGAATATGCATTTGGATTTAATTAAATGAATGTTTGATTTATTTGATTAAAAGAAACAACCTTAGGAATGAACTTAAATGAGTTTAATTTATCTGATGAATGGATGAAGGTGAACTTGATTGATTAAATGAGTGGATGCATGTGAAGCCTGGTTTACTTGATGAATGCATAATGCTAATTTTGCATGTCTACAAGCCCCATTCATCAAGTTCACTTATTCACTCATTCATTCAAGCATTCAAGCACTTTGCATCATTCAACCAAGCATCAATCATGTATTTTGGAGGAGCCATTGTTAGATCTTCAGATTTCTTCAACAAGGTTGGTGAGTTTAGGACATTTGCATGTTGTTTATTCATCTTTCCTTGTTCATTTCATTTCATTTCTTCATTAAGGGTTTGACTACCAAAGTGGGATTTGATGAAGGAAAATCCCTATAACCTAACCCTTAACCATTTTTCCCCTTTTGCATGTGTGTGTGCAGACTTGTGTATGCAGATTTATCAAGAAAATAGGTGTTGAAAAGTGGTCAACAAGTCAAAAAAGTGTTTCAAGTCAACTACAACCTATTTCAAACTTGGAGACAACCTATATACCATTTTCTGCAGATTTTACTCTGTCAACCCGACAAGTAGATAACCTCAGATTTGGTACTACAGAATTAGTCCCTGATTTCACACAATTTTGGGAGAGGATTGATTTTACATTGGTCGTGAATGAGTTCCACCTTAAGGCTGAAAATCTAGATTTTGTCACATTTCAGATCCCGACACTTAGAAACTAGTTTCTAGAAGTTCTCATCAAAAGCAGGACTAATTTTCCATCAGTGGCGAATGAGTCCCACTAGTGATTTTTAGTGATCTCTATCAGTATTCAAAACACTCTAGATTCTTCATTATTTGTCTAGGTGCACTTTGATTCAACCTTCTTCTTTTCTGTTTTGCATTTGTTCATGTTTAGTTCATGCTTGCATATCACATTGTGTTTTGAAAAATTGCATATTTCTTAGGTTTTGCATTCATAATCAGTCAATTACTTAGCTTAGTCGCATTTGGATCATCTCATTTATCCTTAATAACATCATACACATCTTAATTTGAGTGAACCACATTGATTTTTCAAGAGGTTTATTTCTCTTCTTTTAGGTGAGACATCTTACATCTTAAGAGTGCAATAGTAGCCTATAAGCCTCACACCCAAAATTCTATGGTTCACAATTTAATAGGATGAAATGTTAGCATGAAAAGGGATGAATTAACCTAATTAGGTCAAGTAGATTAATACATGAAAATGAGGAAATTAATTAAATTTCTAGGCTAATTTATTCAATTAAGCGAAAAGAGGATGGGTTTTAGGACGAGATGATGTTAGTTAGCCAATGTGATCCATTAAGACATTTTTAAGTGTCTACAGTTACCTTTGAATTGAGTGTTTGTGTATCTATATATGAGTTGGAGGGAGGACTTAAATGCTTCCTTGTGACAAATATTGTGGCATATCTTTGGATGGTTTCTTATCTTTGTGTGTTGGCATGATGGAGGATGAGAGAATTCATGCTTGAGATGTATGTCACCTTGATTCTTGTTGCACATATCTTTATGGAGCATATGAAGTACTTTGATTCCTTGATGGTATATGTGGCTATGAGGATTGTTCCCTTGTTCATGTTTGAGTTTACTTGTTTACTCCTTATCCAATATATACAACAAATGGGAGAATTTTAGGAAAAGGTGTGTTGTCCACCTTGCATAATGCTATAATGTAATAATTATTTGTTTATTATGTGGTGCACCTAGTGAATCTAGGGATGTATGCATCACATGTGTCTAGCATTATTGGGGCCACTTTATGTGTTGTATGTAACATTGGGTTAAATAGTTAATGTGGGTTTGCACATGGAAATATTATTTAATATCAATTGGGAAAATATACTTCCAATATTAAATGAGTTAATGGTTTTGTAATTTCATGGTATTAGTCACATGGTTTTGTGTAACACCACTTGATGGTTTTGTGTGAGCTTATTTCAATAAAAGTAAACACATGGATAGTTGTCTAAGGTTGGCTAGTTGTCTTGTTGGCTCTTGTTAGCATTTGTGAGGGTGGAAGCATGAAATGGGATGTGTGGTTGCATGCCTTTTCATATTGAGTGGTTGTACAGGGCTTGATGCTTCAAAGGTGTTCATGTAGGACTCTAAAGATGTATTGTAATATTTATTCCTGAATAATATGTGAGTGATGGATTCTTTTGGAGGCTTTGTTTTCTCTCTTAATGATTTTCCAAGGTATATCTTGTGTCATCTATGATGGCATTTTATCTATTCTTTTTCATGTGGATTATGAATACTTGTTTGTGTAGATTTCTCTCTTTGGGTTATGTGGAAATTATCTTGGGTGGATGCATATTTCCTTTCAACTTGAATAGAACAAAGTGGCTAAAAGTTTGAATAAAACCTTATTGGATCAAGCCAAAATTATTTTTAGTAGTCTTGGTATAGTATAGGAGTTCTGGGTTAAATAAATAAGTACCACATGCTACTTGCAAAATAGGTCTCCTAGTTTTGTAGTTGAAAGTAAGGTATGATATGAAATATGGATTAGTAAAATACTAATTGTAACACATTTGAAGGTATTTTCATATGAGGAATTTTTTCAAGTTCCAAAGGAGAGGTGGTCTAAGTTGAAAGGAAAAGATGTGTATTTCATTTGATATAGAAAAAATGTTATAGGCTACAAACTTTGAAATCTAGAATCACTAAAATATCTTTATTCAAGGTATGTTACATGTAAGTAACTTATATTATTATCCAAGGAAGAGTAGACAAATTAAAATGAGATATAAAAGGTAAAATTGGAATAAATGTTAATATTTCTAAATTATATGTTATGTATAAGGGATGGCCATGAGTTTAGTTTATGGTGCTCTATGTTAGATTAATGGTTAATTTACCTTTAAATTGTTATATTTATTTGTTTAAAATATTTAGGAAGCTTGGGTGACTATGAATTTAACCTTTATTAAGTTTTTTTTAACAATGATGAGCAACATGTACCTTAGAAATTGTAAACATATAGATACTTCTAAATTATTTATTTCATGCAATGTGTAAGGGATTTAATGAAGAAAAAATTGATCAAGTGACTTAAGATATTGAGGAAGAAATAGAGCTTTATATACTTAAAATGTTATAAGAAAATTATAAAGCGTATAGGGAGAAAATGGAAGAAGTTATAATAGAATTTATTTCTAGGAAGAAGTTAGAAGAATAAAAATGGAATGCTTGAATTATATTTATAATACCTTAGGGTTGTATTTTAATAAATAATCTGAACGAATCATCCAAAAATAGAAAAGTAGGGGAAACTGGAATTTTTCCATTAAAAGTTACAAGGGTCAAGATTTTTTTATTGTGTGTGGATCCTTGAACAACAAGGACAATACCATATCATGATGGATTATATTTCTCTACTACACTTGTTTTATCATTTAAGTAGGAATAAAATAAAATTGAGGCATGAATTTTTTTAAGGATAAATAGGTCTATTTTGGCAGTTCTTGATGAGGGAAATGATTATGAGGAGTAGGTTCAATGAGATCTTGAATATACTATGTAATGAATATTAAGTGCACTATATAGAGAAAAAAAATATAAAGTAATTAATTTCTAACTCCACACAAAGAATTTTTTCTCTTATTTTGTTATTGATTTTCAAATTAATATCATGGTACTAGATGATTAATTATATAAGTGATTATAGATTCATACACATTTTAGCAAGTTGAAATCAATTCTAAATAAAATTTTGTAAGTCTAGAGAGGAACTAATGATGGTCATTGATGGTGTTCCTTTAAAATATTTTTTACACATTATTAGTAGGTTCATACTACTAATATTGGTAACATAATGGTATAAGTTATCAACATGATTATATGGTTCAAGTGGGAATTATAAGATATATATTTAAATTTTATATAACAAGTCTTCCATGAAGAGTGATGAAAATAATTTCGAAGAAATGTCCCTTTCTTTTTTAGTTCTATAGGTTTTTAATGAATTTAGATTATTCTAGTATTGACTGGAATATACATCAAGTCAAAAAATATGTAAAACATAAAAAAGAAGATGAGTTATTTTTGTTGCAATGGCCTTATCATTGTGTCAAAAGATTGACCTGTTAATGCCTGATACAAATACAAGATTTATACAAGATCCATGGGAGGCGGTTAAGCCATGTCATGAGTCCGTGGTGTGCTAGATAGGCACCAACCTTCTAACAATTTTATCTCTTTATTTTAGTCGTTTGTATTTTATATTATCTTCTTTTAGTTGATATATTTTCCATTTACAATAATGAATATTTTAATCTATTCAAACACTTTTCTTTTAATTTTTAATATTGTATTAGAATATTTTCAATCTAATATGATTTAATAATTGTTGCAAGGTGTGCGCCCTTGGTCTCCTTGTGTTGTGAAATGCAGTGCTTGGGTTCATGACATGGCTTAATTGCCTCCCGTGGATTTATTAGCTGTGGTATTTGTATCATACATTAATATAGGTCGATCTTTTGGTGCAACGACAACTGTCTTTGTAACAATTGGTATCAGAGCTTAGGTCGTGGGTTTGAACCCCTCACTTACACTGGGGTGATTGTTGCAAAGTGTGTGCCCTTGGTCTCCTTGTGTTGTGCAGCACAACACTTGGATTCATGAAATGGCTTAACTGCCTCCTATAGATTCATTAATTATAGTAGTTGTATCAAGCATTAACAAGCTAATCTTTTGGTGCAACAATAATATTATATGAAATAGAAGTAATTTATTCAAGTTGATTCATAAAGCATATTAAATGAAATTATTGGATAAATACATTGATTGCATATGAAATTAAATACAATTTATTATGAAATAACTTGCACAATATAAGAATATAATAGGAATATTCTGCACAAATACTTGATAATAGTATGCCACTTCAAGGGGGATACCTCCAATAGTCTTAAATAAGAACACTACTCAACATGATGATATTAACCTACCTATACCTCCTCTATATACCATACTTATACTTAGGATATCACCCAAGTTGACCTAGATAACCCTATATAAGCCTTAGTATGACCTAAATAACTAAATAACAAATTAATAATGATAATATAAGTTAATTAAGAGTTAATGTAGCCACAAGCTGACCACTTGTAACACTATACACACTATAGGGGCAGGGTCATAACATTACCCTCCTCTTTATAAAAGCATTTTCCTCAATGCTAGATTTTTCTCTCTTCTTTTTCATCTCTATATTTACTTATGCTTCTTATTTTGCCACTACTACTTCTTGTTCTTCTTCTTCATGTTCCTTCTCTTGTTATTACTCTTGTTCTTGTTCCTATTCTTCCTTTTTCTCTTTCTCTTTCTCTTGTTCTTGTTATTGCTCTTGTTATTTTTCTTTCTCTTTCTCTTTCTCTTTCTCTTTTTCTTGTTTTCTTATTGTTCTTTTCCAAGATTTCTTCTTTTTGGTGGCTACTTTTTGTTGTGAAGAAATTTTAGAAAGATAATTTTGCAATAAATCACACAAATGAATTGAAAATAATCTAAGTTTCTTTTGTAATTTACCAATGCCTAGGTTGCACTTTCCCAAAAAAAAATTCAAAAATTAGGTGTTTGGAAGCCTTGAGAGTAATTTTTTGTAAACCCTAATTCTATAATAAATCCCTTAATAATCCTAGAATTAATCTATAATTTTTTTTTAGTCTACTCTCTTATTGCTTCATAAAGCCACTAAAAATTAGGATTAAGTTCAACAAGATTTGGAAGATATGTGCTTTCTAAATAAATTGGGAAAACCCTAATTCTATAATAAAATACTCAATTTTGTTCCAATTCCTCTAAACTAGCAATTGCAACTTGATGTGCAATGGGTACGCCGAAGAGGTGTGGAAGGTCAATTAGAGAAAGTGTTGGTCTCTATTTTGCATATATTTGTGCAATACATGAGGTCAATTGGTAGGTAATTTAGCAAATGATGTTGTTTGTTCAAAAAAGGTCTCAAGTGAGAAGTGATAATTTTAAATAAACTATGCATCCACTTAGAGGGATCCAAGCATGATTTAAATAAAACTTCTAAATCAGAAAGATAATTAAGCTCCTATGTTTCTCATTACCTCTCAAAATCTATCTTCCTTTGTTTCTTATTTCTCTATCACTTTCTTCTCTTCTCTCTGAACTTATATATATATAATGGAATACAAAAAATTCATCAAAAAAAAACACATTATTTAAAAGACATATGAAAATGACAAAAAAAAAGATGCTCTACAAATTGGGGTTCCTGTTTAGTATGCCTAAACAAGGGTTTTGCATGCACGGGCAGAGGAGGCCTAGTCCTCCTCTACATTGGGCGTCGGTGGTGGCATCCCTATAATGGTGTGGAAGGGAGGTTTTCTGACTCAGTACTTGCAAAGTTTGGTTGGCATTGAAAGCTTTTGATGGATGGGGTGTCGGACCCCCCAGATGGAGGCAGTGGTGTTTCAAACGGGGCTCCAACTGGGCAAGCGAAGTCATTCTGAGACATTGTGGCCAAAGAAAGTGTTGTGTTTGCTGAAGGGGCCAAATTTGTGGTGGAGACAAGCAACAGGCTTAGGAATGGAGAGGGTGGAAGAGGTAAGTGTTCTTCCGAGGCCCCTAAAATTGACATTATTTCTCTAAATTCCATTTTGTGTCAAGTTTTGGGTGAGCAAGATTTAAAACTCAAAAATGTAGGGATTTTCTTGGCCGTCGTGGACACCAGTAGGGTTTCGGTGAGGAATTATATGGATGCTTGGCTAAATAATGTTTGGGGAAAAAAGTTAGGGTTACATTTCTCATACTGCAGAATGATCCAAAAAGGGATTTTTGTAATTTTCTTCAAAAATCACAAAATGCAAACCCGGTGCTTAATAAACAGTTTTGGAGTGTTCAAAAAAATATTTTTAGGGCACTGGCATGGTCGCCAGATGCCAATAATGATGAAATTTTGGCTCTTTTGAGCCCTAGATGGTTAGTTATCAAAAACTTGCCTCCCAAAATCTAGAATTTCCTCCCTCTCCTGATCAAGCCATATGGAAAATTTCTTAGGATTAATAACACAAAATCAGCCCTTCCTCACACTAACATGAGGGCCTTAGTCTCCATCCTTTTGGGTGTTGATTTACTCGACATACTATTGCTTAAACTGGATACTAGGGACACAGAGTGTCCACTAGAGGTACTAGGTTGCCTCAATGCCTGCTACGTATGTCGTAGGGAGGGGCATGTAAGGAGGAACTACCCGTTAATCTCAAAAAACCATGTTGGTAAGAAGTTAAATTCTGGAAACAAAGATAGTCATGCAGGCTTCACAGATGAAATATAAGTATTCATGCTAATATGAGCACCCTTGTTGAAACCCAGAAGGGTGGAGACAAGGAAGACGAAACCCTCAAAAAAGGTGTGTGTGACGGTTCTTGGCCTATGGACATACTAGAACAAAATCGTGTACCCAATAATGGAAATGAAGAGCGCACTGTACCAAATCTTGAAGAAAATACTAAAACCTATGAATCCCTGAGGGGAGAAGTAATAACTAACTTCTTAGGTGTAATTTTTGAGCCCCAAGAAGATAGTGAGGATGGTAGTATGGATACAGACTCACTTAGTGACTCTGATGGAGAAGATGAAATTGAACCAAGAAATGGTGGTCCTCTTGCCCCACTTGATTGGTCACCAGTCGAGGCCCTAGCCACAAGAAAATTGGAACCCTCCGTTGTTGTCCCCTAGGAAACATCCAACAATGCAAGGCTAAAGAAAAATTCCCAACAATTGGTGTTGGACAGACTAAAAAATGGATGCAAGATTATGGGGTTGAAAGAGATTGGGGAGCAGAGGAACAAAACTTTCTCCTCAAAAATTTTAGATTGCATAAAGTGGAAAATAACAAAGAAGTAGCTCCTACCAATAAGGATAAGCTTGCCAGCGTTCAAGAGATCATAACGGCCTTTGAGGCTAGCACTCAACCCTCCCGTACTCCACCAAGTACCACAGATGGATTGGATACTAGTCGGCCTATTGTGGTGGAAGGGACCGAAACAAAAATTCTCCATCCCACCCCTTGCACTCAATGCACCAATGATACTTCAGTGGGTTGTGGAGTGTTGCTTGGTGGCAGAGGTCAGAGTGGGAGAGAAATATACCCAATTGTCTCAAGTTCAAATAGTAAGAAGGTGAGTGTATCGGGAACCTCTTATGGCTGCCAGAATATTTGTGACAACATTGATCCTCGGATAGTCCTTGTAACTTTAGACTGTGAAAAGGATCTGGCTCTTAAGGGAACCATGGAGGAGGAAAACATCTCCAAACCTAAGTAGATTCACAAGCCAAGGGGGAGGCCAAGGAAATACAAGGACAAGATAATCCCTATAGGCAATAAGAACTTGATGGTCCTCCCACATACAAAAAGGAAAAAGAGAAACACGGTTATCCAAATTCCAATAGCTAAAAAGATGGAAGTTGAACCTAAAGTGCCAAAATGCTTTGAATCCTTCAGAGCAGACAAAGAGACCCCCAACCCTCTTAACAATAATGAATCTTAATTGTATTTCATAGAATGTTGGGGGGCTGGAAACCCCTGATAGGAAACAGATTGTTAGAATATTTTTAAACCAATGCAAGAACAAAAATGTTGTGCTGCTACAGGAAATAAAATCTATTGGGTTTACCCTCGAAAGGTTCCAATCTTAATTTTGTTTGGAGTGGGGCCACTCACTTCTCCACTCAGCATGAAAAGGGTAGAGGAGATGTTTCCATCATCATCTCCAGTGAATGGAGTCAGTTTCTCTCTGGGTTCAAAACTTCCCCTTGCAACAAGGGGGTTTGGATCACCATGAAAAAGAATGACCACTCATTTGGGATATGTTTGATTTATGCCCCAAAACAACATGGGGAAAGAATCAAGTTGTGGAAATGGCTTTGTGACCTCAGTGATGTGCCATGAATCTTGGGTGGAGATTTCAACATGATTGAAAACAAGGAGGATAAGCATGGGGGTCTGGATATTGATTGGAAGGGTAATGAAAAAATATTTTGACTGAAAATGAAGTCCAAATTAAATATGATTGATCCCATTGAAGGTGGAAAAAAGGACTGCCCCAACATTTGGTACACATGGTGTAACGCCCAAAAGGAGAGAAAAATAATCTACTGTAGGTTGGATAGGTTCTACTTTAATAAAGATCACTACATCCCTGATTTGTTGAGGGATGGTTGCAAAGTAGAATTCCACCCATATATGCTCTCAAATCATCACCTAATAAGAATAAGGCTTCTCCTAAAAATGGGGCAAAAGTGTAGCAAGAAAAAAGGGAGCTTCCTTCTTAACACGAAGCTGCTCCATGATAATGACCATGTGGATACAGTTAAATCTCTTAGAAACATTAACCTATGGATGCACAAGGGGTTGGGGGCCATCGAGAGATGGGAGCTAAACACAAAAGGTTGGAAATCCTTGTTCCAGCTGATAGGAAAGAAAAAAACCCTTGATGGGAGGAGGAAGGAGGGATTGCTCCAAGAGAAGCTCCTTCAAGTTGAATTTGATCTTCAAAATGAGCCAGAGAATGAAGTCATTGGGGAACAATATAGGAATGTTAAGGATTCCTTTAGAAGGCTACAAAACTAAAAAATTCAAGGGCTCAAGTTAAGAGCCAAGCTTAACTGGCTAGAAATTGGTGACAAAGGCTCAAAAAATTTCTTCAAGATGATAAAGGAAAAGCATATCAAAGAACACATAGAGCAGATTCAACATGAAGGAAACCACGTCTCTGATCAAGAGGACATTAAAGGCATCTTTTTCAGATTCTATAAAGATCCGTTTACATCAGAAAGTAAGGGGGAGGGCTGCTCGAATGCAAGAAAGGCAATCAAGGATATCATTCCAAAGAAAATTGAAGAGAATGAGGCAACTGCTCCAAGCCAAGATATTTCCAAGGGTGAGATCAAAAATGCAATTCAGTCTCTTCAAAATGACAAGACTCCTGGTGCAGACGGTCTTCCTGCTGAGTTCTACAAAGCCTTCGATGACTGGATAGTAGATGACTTGTTTTGGTATACAAGGAGGCATTGGAAAGAGGTTCACTTGGCAGGAATATAAACAAAGGCATTATAAAATTGTTGCCCAAAGAAGGTGACAAAACTTAGATAAGGAATTGGAGGCCAATAACCTTGTTGAATGTGTCATACAAAATCCTTGCCAAAGTTTTAGCAAAAAAATTAGTTAACATTCTACCAAGGTTTGTAAACAACACCCAGACTAGTTTCATTAAGGATAGATATATACTTGAAAATTTATTTACAAGCTGGGAAGCGATGGAGTGGGCTAGGGTTGCAAATCAGGAAGCGAAAATGGTACTGCTTGACTTTGAGAAAGCTTATGATAGGGTTGAATGGGAATTTATCAAAATGATGTTAGAGGCCTTTGACTTTCCAATTGCATTTTGTAACATGGTGGCCACTTTGTTCAAAGATGCAGTTGCATAGGTGGACGTGAATGGCTCCCTCATAGAGGAATTTGTTCTAGAAAGGTCAATCAGGTAGGGGTACCCCTTGGCCCCAACCCTATTTGTGATTGCCTCAGATGCATTACATTATATGCTCAGGGCCGATAGTGGCTTAGCCAAGGTAGATGGTATAACTCTCCCTAATCAAACTGAACTTATAAACATCCAGTTTGTAGATGACACCTCTCTCTTTCCCCTACTAAATGAAGCTAATATTTCCAACTTGATGGTGAAGCTGGATCTATTTTGTGCTGCTTCTGGTGCCAAGATTTCTCTTTCCAAGTCCATCATGCTGGGGTGGAAAGAAAATCCTCCAGATTGGCTTGCCAGGTTTGGTATATAGTGGGAAGGCCCCCTAAAGCTTGTTAGGTATCTAGGCATGCCCTTTGCGGTTAGCCCCAACTTGAAGGAAATGTGGTGCTAGATTCAAAGAAAGATTGATGCAAAACTGAGTAGATGGAACATGCAATACCTCTCCTTGGCAAGGAGAATTCAGATTTGTCAAAAAATCTTTTCTTCATACAACCTTTATTTTGCTTAAATGTTTGGTTGTTCAACAATTATCAGGTGGATGAAATTCAAAAGAAAATAAGGGGCTTCCTCTGGTCAGATGGGAAGGGAAAGAGGAAGAAGCATGTGGTAAAATGGGATTGGTGCTGCTTGAGTAAAGCAGAAGGCAAATTGGGACTAAAAGACCTGAAAGTGCAAGGGATTGCACTTGCTACAAAATGGATCTTCAAAGCCCTTGATGGGGATGAGCCATGGAAAATACTAATCAAGAACAACATTCAAAAGGTTGTTCCTAAGCATGCGAAGGTCTGGAAGGACTTGGAGCCCCCTGAGTGATATCCTCAGCAGTTAGCACCCTATGGTTCTTGAGGGTTCATTGGTCTTCAAAAGTATATGGAAAGCTTGGGAGTACACCAAGGCCCATATTACCAATGCCAAGTTTTTTACAAACAATACCATGTTCTCACATAGATCAGTCTGGTGGAACCTCATGCATAAGGGCAAACCCCTGGCTCTCTTGCAGGGATGTTTGGCTAAAGGTTGGGTCGGCAAAGGAATAAGGAACTTCTCCCATATATTTGAAAAGGGGCAATTAAAAGAGTGGTCTTAGTTATGTGTAGAGTTCGAGCTCCCGAAAACACAACAAAGAACATATTCTATCATCAAGGAGCCTTGTAGTGAATTTTCCTTCCCAATAAATTGTGTGTACAATGAAGTGAAATACAAAGATTTTTTTTTTGGATGGCAGGACTAAACTCATCAGTCTCAATGCAAAAATTGTGTATAACTCTCTTACATGTCAACAAGAGACCTTCAATCACTTGAATAGGATCTGGAACCGCAATCTAAACAATTGTGAGTGGTCAAAGTTGTTGAGATGTGCTTGGACCAGTGTAATGGAGCCAAAGAAGGCTTGCTTCAAATGGATTTTAACTCTGCAAAAACTACCATGCAAGATAAGCTCAAATGACATTGAAATTTGTAGCCTTTGCAGGGTGCCAAAACCTATAATGCATTTATTTTTTGAATGTATATATGCTAAGGAAATCTGGAGTTTGTTTTGTCACAAACAAGATATCTGGGAGGCCAATGGCATACCCAAACCAAACATAATTATTTTTGCTAAAAGTAATAAAATTGGGAAAGAACTAACAATTTTCTGGATATGTTTTGCAACCAAAATTCTTTGGCTAATTTGGAAATCAAGAAATGATGAAAAATTTAAAGGGATAAGGTCACTTACTGAGTCTAATAAAAGACTCATTTTGTACAATGCGGTTGTGCATGTAATTCTGACTATAAAGGTGGCCAAATTCAAGTTCCTAAAATTTTTGGAGGAGGGCACAATGCTTGTTAATCTCCATGAAGACAACTTCAGGGACAGTTTGCAGCATACTACCAAGATTTTCTTTAGAGCTCTAGAAGTCTTTCAGAAAGAATTCAATGAAAAGATGGCAAAAGGAAGTCAGAATGAGGAGGCTCCACCATTGTTCAGTTTGGATGATTTCAGTAGGGACCACTCTTTTGAGAGTGAAAATCTAGGCACCTCAAAAAAAATCAGCAGGATAAGATGGCAAAGTTCTTCTTTTTTGGTAGTTATGATGGTTCCCTTTTGAGGTATATGGCAGATCTTCAACCTTCCTAGTAGCGAGTGGTTCTTATCAGCAACATAGAAGCACCTCTTGACAACATGGTGACTTCTTTGGGTGAACTAAACATAAATCAACTGTAAACAGAAAATAGCATATATGTGTGTAATGAAGTTCTTGTTGTAATGTGAACAACCAGTTGTGTTGTTAATGCTTTATAATGGGAGGGCTTAAAAAGACATTTTTTATTATAGGGGGGTTTTTCATGAGGTAACTCTTGACATTATCTCCATGTATCTCTACTATTTATACGATATATAATACAAAAAAATATGACAAATCTATCAGTAGCAATTCACCACAGTAAAATTCACCACCAACAATTCACTACCACATAAAATTAATAATTAATTGTATTAATATTAAAAATGAATACCGATAATTTTTCTGGTGGTGAATTTTACTTGAGGTGAATAAATTTAATATGTACTAATTTTAAAAATATTATACACTAATTATATAGTATATTATATTTATATATAATCATTTCTATTATACAATATATAACAATGTATTATATTTTTATATAGTATAAATTAAATTAATATGATATCTTTTTCTCAAAATATATTTAAGATATTTATATTAGAGATATTTTAAAATAATCATTATGTCTAAGTAATTATGTAAATATTGCTTGAAATTCTAATAAAAAAATTTAAAAAAAATTCCACCACAGGCAAAAGAAGGTAGTTTTTTAAAATCCTAAATAACATCTATATAACATAATAACATTTAATTGTAGAATTATTATTTATATCCTCTCAATATAATTAACAATATAACATATTAGTTTAAAATTATATATGCTAATATATTTTAAATCTATTTCATAATACTTTTCAATTTTAATTAGTTGACATTTAAAAAATATCAATTTATAAATTAATATGTAATAATAAATAGAATTTAAATAATACATATTATCCTTGTATGAATTTAAATATAATTTAATTATATAAAAAATAATATCTATTTAATGTATACATTATTATGGAATATTTAATAAGCTTTAATTAATATTTAGTATGAATTATAAAGTTGAATATAATATAATTATACAACAAGTATTATATTGTATTATATTTATATGTTCTTTTAATTTGTATAAAATTAAAAGAATATTTAAATAATACATATTATCCTTGTATGAATTTAAATATAATTTAATTATATAATAAATAATATTTATCTAATGTATACATTATTATGGAATATTTAATAAGCTTTAATTAATATTTAGTATGAATTATAAAGTTGAATATAATATAATTATACAACAAGTATTATATTGTATTATATTTATATGTTCTTTTAATTTGTATAAAATTAAAAATATTAATTAATAAAATATAATTAGTTTTTATTTAGTACTTTTTATTATAGAATATAATATATAATATTCTATACAATATTAAATATACTTCGATTATATAATGTAATTTGTATACATATTAAATATTTTTCTACCTAAATACATTCATTAAATTAATTATTAAAAAAACTTTATAAAATGTTTATATATATTATATATTGTATTAAATTTATATGTTATTTTTTTGTTTCATATTGGAATATATTAATTGTATAATTGTATTTACTAGTTATATTACAAAATATAATTTATATATAATAAAAAAATTATAATTAATTATTAGTTATTGTTTAATATACTATATATTTAAAAAACAAGTATAATTAATATATTTCAAACATTTTAATATGTCTAATTTAGATTATGTAAAATTTTCTAAATATAAATTCACTAAAAATTTAACAAGAATATTTATCCAATCTGTCTCATTTATCCACCTTATATGTATTTGAGATATTAACATCCATTTAAGCCCTAATTTTGAAAAATAAATAGTTTGAAAAATATAATTAAAATATTTATTATTGAAGACTTAACACACCCGCTTCAAATAATAAATGTTTTTTTTTCAAATGAATTCACGCAGCCGGAAATATTTTATTTCAAAGTGCTGAGGGCGGAACTTTGGAAAAGCGACAGTCTTCAGCATACGAAAAGTGCATAAAGCAAGCATTGTCCATTTTAATGTCCGTGAACATGAAAGCGTTAAAAACGACGGTAGAAAGACGAATGGTCAGGATTTTTTCGGCCGTATTGCATCCCTTAAGCAGCAATACCCACCCTTGATTAACTTTGTCAGGTCGTTCTTTTCAAATAGGTAACGCCTTTCGGCGTAATTATGGACTGTAGCTATCTGAATATGTTGGAAATATTACATTGCTACTAATTAGTTATGGTAGTTACTTGCATCTGTATCCATGGCAGTTATGCAGTTATGCGATTACGCCCACAATTCTCCTATTTATATTGTATCTGTTCTTATCAAAAATCAATCAAGTATTAACCGCAATATTTAGATCCTTCATTTTGGCCAACATGTGGTATCAAAGCCTACATCGCTTCTATGCCTGGGAGTGGGAAAAG
>VDFB02193138.1:0-18444 GCA_007258455.2 Sequoia sempervirens
TCTCTCTCTCTCTCTCAACCCTCTCCCTCGTACCCCCCTTTTTTATGTCTCTCTCTCTCAACCCTTTCCCTTTGTTAGGTCTCTCTCTCCCTCTCAACCCTCTCCCTCTGACCCCCTCTCCCTCTCCCTCCTATGTTGGAAAGATATGTCTCAATCCTATAGGCTGAAACCTCTATTGGAGCCAAGTCGGTGTGACATATTCTATGTTTGGCCAATGAGCAGATTTGTAACCTTATGTTTTGTACAGGTCGTTGTGACCTTGCAGAAGTCTTGTCGAATGGTTACACATTGGAGTCTTTGGTGTGACATTTTGTGTTCAGTATGTTCTCTTACCGCATGGAGATCTCTAGCCGACATGCCATACATATCGTTTATCAGGGAGACCCTTGGCCGAAAGGCTTAGTTTGGGAAGAAGCCTCAGCGATGAAGACAGGTCTCGCTAATGGGGGAAATCTTGGAGTCTTCACGGTGACACAATGTCTTTGGTATGAAGTCTCAGCGGCTGATGGAGAGTCTCACCGATGATGAGGGGTCTTCAGTATAACTCTTGGTGAATGGTGGTCTCGGGGTAACTTGGAGAACTTGGTAAGAACTCTTAGCAAAGAGTGGTATGTCTCGTTGATAGCATTTGCTTGGTGTCCTTGGAGTAACATGTGGTGGCTTGGTAAGAAGTCTTACCAATGTGTGAAGTCTTGCCAACCGTTCGGTGCTCGATGTAACTAAAGGGGTCTCGGTGTGAAGTCTCAGTGACAAACGAAAGTCTTGCCGACTGTTTATCACTTTAGAGAAAGTCTTTGAACCTTGATATGATCTCTTGGTGAAAGACGATAGTCTCACCGATGTAAGTTCTATTGTCTATGTGACTTTTGAACCTCAGTATGAAGTCCTAGCGAAATTGATGAGTCTCGCCAACTGGTGGATGCACACGGATTAACATGAAGGCTCGGCGTGAGGTCCTGGCGAGAAACTGAATTCGATGCAATGGGTGAACTCGATATAACCTCTTGTCGATTGTAAGGACTCCTGGCGATATTGAATGTTGACTGTGTTGGCATTGGGGAGACACAGACAGTGTCTCATTGATATGCCAACACAACTTGATTTCCTTTTGACCGTTTGACCATCCTATGTGGAGCCTCGTGGAACATTCAGAGAAGCTGAATGGGAACCATTGGAAGACAGTTCGTTGTGGCAGTTCTGGGAGGAAGCTCGACAGACAGGGGTGACATGGTTATCATAACACGAGTGCATTATTAACCAGTAGAGATATGTTCATTTAGGATTAAATAACGCGCTCGCATTATCACTAAAAATGGTAAAAAATAACAATATACCCATGATGTTGGCCCACATTCTGCATATTCTCCTAGTTTTGTGCATGCTCCTACAAAAAGTAGATTTTTCATGTTGAGAGGCATATAATATCAATTCAAGTTTGAATTATAGTGATAATTGATATACAATTGAAATTTGGAGGGGAACAAGCTTTTGAAGAAGTAAAATTTTTGAGGAGTTTGAGGAAGGAAGAAGCAAAGGCTGCATAATTGGGTAGAACTCCTCTATTTGAAACTTTGCTTTTTTAGGTATGTGAAATCTTTGTACATTTTCTTTCATTCTATTATGGCTTGCTTTCATTTTTGTTGTTTAGCTTATTCCATGTTGATCAAATTGTTTGTTTGTGATGCAATATCAGATTGCCAAGCCACTCAACAACATCATTTCTTTAGGGAACTTCCTTCCCAAATCAATAAAGAGTAAAACATCAATTTATACAAAATTTGTCAAATTCATCCAAAACTACTTTTCATTCAACCAAAATCCATTTATTTCATTTCAAGTTATAAGGCTATCAGTAGCCAATTCACTATCTCCATATAGCAAACCATTTTCAGAATCAACTTTCAACTTTGTTCTTGTCATAAACAATACAACAATCACTCATCAACTCAACTTACCCCTTCAAGGAAAAAACAATCAAACACCTCTGTTCCTTAGACTTGCAATCAAACATCATCCCAGCCATTTAAGATATCTTTGCTCAAATCAACACATCCATCATCCTATCTTCACTTAAACAAGCAGCATTAGTTTAACACTGTCACCAGACCTTTAATATACCAATTTCATCATGTTTTGATTGTAATATTCCAATATATTCGTATAGACACACTCTGACTACTTTGCATTCAAGAAACCATTGCCATATATTGGAAACATATGCCCAAATCATCAAATCTTTCACAATCTACCTTCAAAACATTACCAAGCATAGACACAACTGTGGCATCACAAACGAGACTACTCCCAAGCACTTAAGAACATTCCTTTCGCTATTTCTACATATTCTTTGTTTTTAGCAAACAATGCCAAATATCTCTAGGAGGCCAACATTCCATCTAATCAGGTGATTCCTTTTCTATCATAATCTGTTTACATAATCCCAATACAGATTCTCAAGCCTATTTTGATCCTTTTCAACATACTATAAAAGTTTATACACTTATTTCACAAAACAGAGTAGAACCAACATGCTATCTACTGGTAAAAGCCCTTAAATAGGTCAATTTATCAAAACAAGTCATCATAGAACTACTCACTAATCCACCAAACCTGCAAATAGTCTTAGGACATGTGTAGAAACTCACAAATAAACAAGTTTCAAGATGGGAAATGCCCATTAATACACAAAATCAGTAAACATTTGATTATAGGGTGAAAACACACCAACCATGAGGGTTTCTTTAATGAAACATTTGTAAAACATGTACTACTCCACTCGACAATTGAAACATGCTTCATTATTTCTGCAAATTCTTTTGAAATCATTTCTAAGCTCCTCTACATGTTTCCTCAAACCCTACTTGAAAACACCATTTTTTTTAATGAGAAAATTCACAATTTTGTTCATGCAACAGTATCTCGACTTCTTATTTCTATTTACCCCTGCCACACACATCTTCACATTGAAAAGACACTAAATATTATCCATTCCACTGACCTACTAGCCCTACATCGGTGGAATGGCTAAGAATCACTTTTTAGACTCTCTAAACAATTCTAAGGAAACCATAGATCGAGACTTAGGAAACTGAGTTCAAATTAGATTGATTATTTGAATTACAATTCCTACAACTTTCAAGAATGAAAGAAGTATCTTTCCTTGACAAGAATCAAATCTTAGAATGCTTGAATCACTATGCAACCTGAAAACAAGAATAGAAAAGCTTTCCAAAATAATTGAGCAGAGGTTTTTTTATTAATTTTTATGGATTTTTGGGATACAAGATCTTCCTTTCTCGAGCTTACAATTCTTTTTAAAGGTGTCTAAATCAATTGAAATAACTACCTCTTCATCTTCATCAACCGATCCTTTCCCTTCCACAAAAAAGACTCTTCACCTTCTTGCTTTTGTGCAATTTTACACTTTTACAATAATTGACAACTTTTTTTATAAAAAGCAACTTTTCAATAATATCACCTAGTGACCTATTTCATGGTGCAAATACATTGAAATTCATCATTTAATGACCTTCACTCATCATATCTAGTTGAACATTACAAATTGAACAAATTATCCTTTTGAAGGAATTTCATGACCTAGGTGCTCCTGCACCAGTTTGTCATGTTACAACCTTACGTTGTCAATGGACATTTTAAATCACACAATTCGATACACTTTCCTATTACATTTTTAAACCACATCTCTTTGAGGCATTTTGTTAAATTTAACAATTGACTTTCTTTGTGTATGTTTCCAAAGCTATCATTGAGTTATTTTATCAAACAATTATACAAACCAGCTTTCATTGACTTTCTTTGTGTATGCTTCCAAAGCTTTCATTGAGTTATGCTTCCAAAGCTTTCAATTAGTTAATTTGACAACTTAGCACTTTTTGCATAGGTAAAATTATTCGTCATGCTGAAGCGAACTGTTAAAAGGAAAAAACTAATAGATGATTAGCTCCAAGCCATCAAAGATAAAGAGAAAAAATAGATGAGGTAATATCATGAAAAGCATAAATTGGGAACGATTGATGAAAACAAGCCAGTTGAAGAGGAACCTCAACTGTCAAAAAGAGAAAAGAAATTGGCAGCACAAAGGGGACGAATGTGAAGGAGTCATGCTAGGGGAGATGCAGATACCGTAGTTGGAGACACACCCTCTACCGCAAGTGAATACGAAGGGACACCATTAAGCACAAGTGAATATGGAGGGACACCATCTACCACAAGTGAGTATGGTTGGACAGAATCCACCACATCTGAAGTTGAGAGTACATCATCACTCGGAGTTGAGGAACAAGGTATGCCATCATGCCCACGTGAACCTCAAGGTATGTCTTCTATTCCACCCTCGATCGAAGGTACGCAATCTAGCCCACCTCAATTAAATATTGATGAAATTGCTAATGTTGAGATGTATGTACCTAAGAGAACACCACCTAGAATTTTGCATAGAAAGCAAAAGTTTTTGATTAATATTGATGAGGATATTTTGCAGCACATGGAAGGTAAGATTCCAGAACACACTTGTAGAAGATATGCTGATAAGATTTGGCAAATGTTCTTTGCAAGGATAAATGAGACTGCAAGATGTCAACTATTTGTTCAAATGATGTGGGGTTTAAAGTATAGAAACATCATGAAGACTCTTAGGTTGATAACATCAAATGCATCAAGTGAAAACACTATTGTGAAGAATCTAATGGATGCTTATGACAGAGTGGGTAAGACCTCATGCTCAAAGGATAGTGATGTCACCCAGCATGTCATTACATCGACTTTGGTAAGCTATCAAACAAAGATATCTCGCCTCATTAAAAAGACAAGTGAACAAATGGGAATTAGTAGAATTTTTTTATCAAAAGCCATTCAAAGGCGGAAAAGAATTGAGGGCATCGATTTAAATGAATTATGGGAATTCTGGGGGAGATTGCCACACAAAGATAAAAAAGTTGTTGAAGCATTGAGAACAATAATTCAAGATTATTGGAAGAATAATACAAGGCCATCTCTGAATCAAAGGGATGTCATAAGAAGGAGAATCGGTAGTCGAAACCGTGAGCCACATCCAAAGCATTTTTTGGATACGACTCAAACCCAATTTTTTCATAAATTTCAAAATTCTTATCCTCAAATTAGTATTTGTCAAAGATTTTTTGAAATGAATAAACCTTTTTATGTCAAGATAAATCACACACGCACTACTTGTTGCTGTAAACTACATATTGAATTCTCTAACCATTATGATGTTTATCATTCTATATGTTTACATTTGCATACTAACGATGTTTTGCAGGATTGTGGCTTAGAAGCCCCACCAAAATCTTCAAGAAAGTTCTTATCAAATTTTTTATGTGAAATAGAGGATGGCCAAATATTCTATAGGACAGCATGCTTGGATGGTTCATGTGAGCATTGCGGTGGCTTGCAATGAATGCTAGTATGTCAACATATGGAAAGCACATATGAGGCGGGACAAAAACTAGTAGAGTTCGGGAAGTATAAAATAGTGGCATATGCTACAAAAGATGGGTTTGAAGCAAAAAGGTGTGAGTTGGTTATTCAGAAGATTCTAGTGTATCAGTTCATGTCCATGTTTCGTGAGAATATAGTGTATGAGTATGCAAGGCATACCCATAGAGCTCGATAGCTGGACACAAAATTCAAGCTATGCAAGGAAACCTTTCCACTTGGTAGCATAGTATCAGTGGTTGACTTTGCAGAGAACTACACTCTACAGCCACAGCATAAGGTGCAGTCACAGTATTACAACTCCACATAGGTTTTGATATTTGTGCACATAGCATTCATACATGCAGCTAAAAGTACAGAGGATGAAAGGAAGGTATTGAGGGAGTATCACTTTTATATTAGTGATGATCGCACGTATTCTCCAAAGTTCATGCAAGGTTGCTTCCATATGTTCTACAATCATTTGGCTTAGAGGGGCATATCATATGATCGGCATATAATATGGTCAGATAACTATGCAACACAGTTCAAGAACGCGTGCATGTTCTACTGGTTGTGTAGGATGAATCTCACTACATGTGTTCAACATATGTGGAACATTTGTGAGGCCGAACATGGAAAGGGGGAGCATGCATGAAAAGAGCATTAGCACGAGAAGAGTTAAAGTATAAAGATAGTGCACAGTTGACAAATGCAAGATCAATCGTTGAGTGGTGTAATGGTTCGATGGGTCTAGGTAATGAAGGTACATCTTCAGTTTGTAGATTTTTTTGGCTGATGGATGATACTAACATTGCACCATATGAGGATTGTTTTACACTAACTGGATCGAGTGAGTTGCACTCTTTCCTTAGCTCAAATGCAGGTTCATGGAGTATCGATACACGTAAGATGGCATGCTTTTGTTCTTCATGTACAATGCAAGCCTGTAATGATTGTGAGTTAGGGGAGTGGGTTGACAAATGGTTGACAAGTTATCTTAGCCCACTTGACACGTATCGCCCTCCGATGGCATTGGGACTAACACGGATGGAATCATCGGTCGACTTTGACCATGTATCAGATCTAGTTCAACCAGGTAATATATCTACTTTATTAGTATTTGAAATTCCATATTGTTATCTTACTTTGAATTGTATTCATAATGTTGACTAATTTCAAGAGATATGCCGCACATATAAATGCATGGCATGTTTATTCAGTTATTGCAGATGAAGACAATGAAGAGGGTACAAAATATTACTTGTGTCATTTTGTTGAGGCAAAAAAGAAATTGGAAGCCCAAATTATAGATGGAGAAAACATTGAATACCCTACAGGCTCAGTTGTTGTTACTGGAACATGGCTGAGAAGGTACCCACATAAGAGTGTTAAAGATTGGTTGTTTGAGGAATTTGACACGCATTGTAAGATTCTTGATTACTCAAACCTTGTCATGGCATCCAATGTTCGTTTCATAAAATATGGGGGTAGACCTTTGAACAAGACCTTATGGAAGGTCCATGAGTCTGACCATGAGGCAATACTTGACACAATAAAGAGTAGAGTAGACCCAAATGGTTCATTGGATTAATTTGTAAGTATATGCACAATGGTTCTTATTAATTTATACTTGTATCCACATCAGTTTGGTTGATGCCAATGCTATCATCTTATTTTACTTTGTGTATCTGTATGTAACTAGGAAAACATTAATTGGTGTCCCCTTGCATAAAATGCAGATTTATGAGCCATCCAAGAGAATCTCAAGCAAAAAAGCAATGCAACATCCTTATTTTGATGATCTTGACAAATCTCAATTATGATTTTAAGCCATTACAAAAGTGTGTGCGAAACCTGATGAGGAAATTTCAAGTTATTCATTTGAATTTAACCTTATCATGACCACCTATGACATAGACATTATAAGAGCATCTCAAATTTCAATAAATTCTATTCATAAAAGTATAGACAAGGCAGTGAACTCTTTGAAAAAATGCTTCAAATGAATGTGGTCTCATGGTGATGGAATGGCATGATGAATTCCGTGACAAGCAAATTGTTGTGGATTGTCATGGCATTCCATCACCATTCAGAACACATTTCTTTGAGGCTTTTTTTCAAACAGTTTGCTACCTTTTCTATGCTATTGCTTATTAGTATGCTTTGATAGATTTTTTCCAAGCATCCATACCTTTTTTGGAAGCACCTATTTTAGGCTTTTAGCCATAGCAACAAGGAAGCAGATTGTTTGATAGAATGCTTTGGTAAACATGTATGATAAATGTAGTAGCATAGAGAAGGCATCGAACTGTTTGAAAAAATGCCTCAAAGAAATGTGGTCTCATGGTGATGGAATGCCATGAAAATCCACAACAATTTTCTTTTCATGTGATGCAAAGGGGATGGGACTTTAGTCAAAACTCAAAGTTTCAAGGATTACAATGATGTAATCTCAAACACTCTTCTAGGCACCCTGATGGAGACAAGCCTCAATAGTGCACTTATAACTTAGATGCTTTCCTAATGGACCCAAACCCTTGGAGTGATCTCAAGGAACTCAAAAAAATTGTCTTGAATGGTTTCAAAGCCCCAAACCTCTGTCTTAGACAAAACTCACTTTTTGCACCTTGACTAGGCTTCTAGTGATGGTTTTTGACTTTTCACTCAACTTCCCCAAAGGAATCCTCAATATAATGACTGATTCAAATGTGATTCATGATGATACACAACATATCAAATCATTTATGGCACTTGTTCTGGATTAAACCTACCAAAATCAGCTGTTTCCTCAAATTTAAGGCCTAATTAGCACACTTTTTCGAAGCAACCCCTCTCTAAACTTATCCCCTAACTATGAAACTTTCAACAGTGTTTTAAAATGTTCCCAAACCAAATATTTTGAAGGTATTAGTCTTCTTTGACACCCTCAACACCCTAAATCACAAAACCCTCAATAAATTGCTCCAAAACTAGGGCCTCTTGAAAATTAGCTTTCCCAACACTTCCAGAACCTTCTCTTGGACTTTTCACCAATAACTCAACATATCTAAATACCTTCAGCTCAAAAATATACCCCTTATTAAGGTAGATCTCCTGTTGCTACACTTTAGGCACCATTTTCATGCCCTTTTCCTTGCTAAAACTCTCATGTACACCCAAGAATCACTCTTTCGTACATAATAACTTGTTAGATATGTATAATAAAAGTTAGATATGATCCATTTCACAAGTTTTCATTCACACTCTCCCATGAAATGGATCATTTATTCATGAAGACTCTCAAAACTAGTGAAAAATCTGCACTTTTTGAGGATAGTCAACAATATAACACAAGAAACTGATTCCCAACATTATTCAGGTCATTCAAAAGGTTAAATGCATGAAAATACAAGTTATTAAACCATCCAAATGAGCATGACACCAAAAGGAATCAGAGGTTCATCAAAAAAACTCAAGAAAATGCAAAAAGATTGAAGTTTTTATTGATTTTCTGTAGCAGTCTATACAACACTTGCAATATCAGCCAACCCTCCCTAAAAATGCTTTCTCCAGGCTTATAGACTCATCCTACAACTATCCCAACTGATTAAAATTGATTTTATTACATTATTGTGATTAAAACTCCTAAAACTCACTTTTCCGCCCAAAGTTGGATTTCAAAAATTTGAATTTCCAACATTGCAATTTATTAACTCCTATTAACTATAAAGCTTCCAAAACAATTACATATAATAATTCAACCTTATTTAACCTAATTAAAACATCATATACCTATTTAAACTCCTAGAACATCATTGTTCCATTTACAAGTCAATTTGGTCCTATGGTCCTTATCAGGACCCTTAGGACTTTTGATCTTCCTGTTACACACATCCATGCCAAATTCCATTATAGGCTTCAAAATTCTATAATTGATGCTTTGGAGAGGTTTATAGGCCTTCAAGACCCCTGCCATTTCCTGACTCTCCAAATGATCCTCAAGGAGCTTGGGTGCTCCTACAGCATCATGGCATTCCACCACCATGAGACCGCATTTCTTTGAGGCATTTTTCAAAGCAGTTCATTCCTTGTCTATGCTATTGCTTACTATTATGTACTATGATGATTTTTCTAAGCATCATAACTTGTTCAAAGAACACATTTTTAGGCTTTAGCCATAGCAGTAAAGACAATGAGCTGTTTGGCTAAATAACATGAACATGTATGAGAGAAAAATGTGTTAGCATAGACAAGCGATGAACTCTTTGAAAAAAATTCTCAAAGAAATGAGGTCTCATGGTGATGGAATAATGACAGTCCACATGACAAGAAAATTGATATGGATTGTCATGGCATTCCATCACCATTGAGACCACATTTATTTGAGGCTTTTTTTCAAACAGTTTGCTGCCTTTTCTATGCTATTGCTTATTAGTAGGCTTTGATAGATTTTTTCCAAGCATCCATATCTTTTTTGGAAGCAGCTATTTTAGGCTTTTAGCCATAGCAACAAGGAAGCAAACTGTTTGATAGAATGCTTTGGTAAACATGTATGATAAATGTACTAGCATAGAGAAGGCAACGAACTGTTTGAAAAAATGCCTCAAAGAAATGTGGTCTCATGGTGATGGAATGCCATGAAAATCCACAACAATTGCTTGATATCGCGTCCACCATGAACCACATTTCTTTGAAACGTGCACCAAGCAGTTCATTCCCTTGTCTATACTATTGCTTACTATTATGCTATGATAGATTTTTTCTAAGCATGCATAGCTTGTTTGAAAGCACTTGTTTTAGGATTTTAGCCATAGCAACAAGGCAATGAACTATTTGATAAAATGCTTTGTCAGACATGTATAAAAAATGTGTTAGCATAGATAAAGCGATGAAACTCTTTGAAAAATGCGCCGAAGAAATGAATCTCCTCAGTGATAGAGCTCGGCATGGCGGGAAATATACCGACAAACAAGTGCTATAGTTTGTCCATGGCATTCCATCACGTGAGACCATTTTCTTTACAGGCTTTTGTTTTCAAGCGGTTTACGCCTTTTCACAATATGGTAGCTGATGGTAATGCTTTGATAGATTTTTTCCAAGCATCCATACCTCTTTTGGAAGCACCTATTTTAGGCTTTTAGCCATAGCAACAAGGAAGCAAAATGTTTGATAAAATGCTTTGGTAAACATGTATGATAAATGTAGTAACATAGAGAAGGTGACAAACTGTTTGAAAAAATACCTCAAAGAAATGTGGTCTCATGGTGATGGAATGCCATGACAATCCACAACAATTTGCTTGTCTTGGCATTCCACCACCATGAGACCACATTTCTTTGAGGCATTTTTTTCAAACAGTTCATTCCCTTGTCTATGCTATTGCTTACTATTATGCTATGATAGATTTTTCCTAAGCATCCATAGCTTGTTCGAAAGCACCTGTTTTCGGCTTTTAGCCATAGTAGCAAGGCAATGAACTATTTGATCATCTTTAATCATTTTCTCATATGAAAAAATGTGTTAGCATAGACAAGGTGGTGAACTCTTTGAAAAAATTCCTCAAGGAAAAGTGGTCTCATGGTGATGGAATGGCATGACAAATGCCATGACAAGAAAATTGTTGTGGATTATCATGGCATTCCATCACCATTGAGACCACATTTCTTTTGAGCATTTTTTCAAATAGTTCCTTGCCTTGTCTATGATATTGCTTACTATTATGCTTTTGATAGATTTTCCAGCATCCATAGTTTGTTCAGCACTTGTTTTGGCTTTCCAACCATAGCAAAGGAAACACTTGAACTATTTGACAAAATGCTGGTAGACATGTATGAAAAAAATGTGGTAGTATAGACAATGATGAACTATTTGAAAAATGCCTCGAAAGAGTAATAAATATAAAATGCCACTTAGAAAACCAAATCACGATTTGCAGCTACTCTGTTATTGGTTATGCAATGTGAAGTAATTGCATAACTGCTTAGGTTGACTTTGTAAAAACTATATTGTAATTGAAATTTTGTCATCTATCAGCATCTAGTTATTAGTTATGAAATGTGAAGCAATGATTTTAGTTTTAAAGATGTGCAATGCAATGTAATCAATGTTATGAATATAAACTACAAAAATCTATTTTTTACTAAGTTACCGGTTTGGTTTTTGGTTTGGGATCGGGTTTGAGAACCTGGTTCGTCAGTTTGGGAATTTTTTTTTTGGGGTTGGGTTCATTTTGGGTTCGGTAATACAAAAACATATAAAAATCAGAAATATATACATATTTGCAACAGTAATCAAGTTTAGAATACACCACCATATTAATAGTCAAATAATATAGCAAAAATACACCACCACTTTCATAGTGAAATATTAAAATATTAGTGATCTACTCGAATGTCATGATACAAAATTATAAATTAAAGTTCAAACATAAAAATTTCAAGTGTTTACAATCAGCCATTATTGATCATTGATCAATCTAAAAAGTGTGAACATTTTTCTGTGTGGAAGGCAAATAAGAAAATAGTGTTACATTATTATTTACATTGTGAAAGAGCCAAAACCTTTTTCTTGCAGATCGTAGAAGAATCTCAGTGATTTTTTGGGTGTCCTTGCCTTGGAACAGAACTATCCTGAGCCATGAATGATTGACCAAGAACTGTGAGAAAGAAATAAGATAAATCACATGCAACTTGTTGCAATTTATTTCCTTGGGAAAAAGGGTAAAGTTTTCTTTTCAGGGAGAATCTCCTTTAGAGTTTGAACGTGCATTGATAATTTTCAAGATAGACTTAGCCAAATATGTCATCTAAGTTTGAAGCTTTTGGGTAAAATGTTTGCTTCTTAAAATTCTGTTCAAAATTCAAGATGCAAGGTCTCCTCCCTTAGGGAAGAGAAGGCCTATCAAACCTAACACTCTTATGCAACACTTCTTAAGTTCTTGTTGATGCAGTATTAGATGCGAAGTTTCAAAATAGGCATGGTTATATAAATTCTCATCTCATGACTATCATTGCATCAAATTAATAATTTTCAATCCTTTATGGTCTAGACAAGAGAAGTATGGAGTAGTGTTCCAATGCTAGAGTCTTATTGTGAATCTCTTTGCTATGAGTGGTTCAAAAATGAGGAATCTGTCTTCTGCACCAAATGAGAAATATTCACAATATGTACTAGGAAGGAATATAAGTCCATAAGATCGAGTATACAGGCGAGGGAATTAAGAAAAAATTGTATTTTGACTTCAAACACAAATTTCACACTTTTTTAGATGTTCTGCATAAGTTAAAAAAAGTATAATGTGCATAAGTTGTAAATTATACACTTGAATACACGTAACTCATATCTATTGAACTATGAATTTATAATTTGCAAATATGGACACCATCAATAAAAAGGATTTGTATTAAACAAATAGCCATGTACGCATACATCAATATATGTCGATATAAGTATACAATATAGTTACAAAATAGCCATATACGCTTACGAGAATGCCATATAGGCATACAATGTCAAATATATCCAACACAAAATATGTACAAAATTTCCATGTAGGCATACAACAAAGAGCTCTGTGCATTCAAAATTCATTTCTCTCCATGCTCTGGTTCAAATACAATTTTCTTTCCCTTTGTTGGGCGATCTGATGGCGATAATTCTGTCACCCATTTCTACTGTGCTCGAGGAGTGCTCCTGCTGCTCCTCCTAGGGTTTAGCTCCTGGTGAAGTTTCAATTGTTACAATAAGAAGTAAAGACATTAATATATAGAAATTACATTATAAAAATTAATATATTTAACAAAATAATCACTTACAGCCATCTCACGATCACTCTCCTCGATGGAAATATTTGCACATCGATGCTCAGGCATGCTCAAGCCCTGTATAAACCATCCAAATAGAAGATTAAACTACAGTCAATAATGGTTTTTTATTTTTCACTAGAACACTAGTTCATCTATAACAATGAATGTAAATTGAAATTTAGTAATTTTACACTCATACCTCCCTATCGAGCCATCAAAGTTGTATAGCCCAGGAGAAACCCTGCCAATATCATTGTGCCCTAAACGTTTGGTGATGTTTCTGTCTGTATCTAAAAATAAAACAACAAATTATTCAATCACAAAAAAAATTACAATGGTGATCCGTATGACTTATAATGTATGAGATCTAATGAAATTTTTTTTAGTACAAGTAATTAAGCAGAGATATATTTCTGATTATGAGTTATCAAATTTTGAAGTAATACTTTTGAGTTTGAATGATGTGTAATGCAACGTAACAACAATATGAATATAAATACAAATTTGTAAACTAGGAATTCATTACTTAAGTTCTCTTTAAATTCTATATTACCTGCAGCGAACATTTGATCAAATCTCACGGCACTGAGGTGTTTCATGAAAGCCTCAACGGTACCACATTTCAACGCATCCAAATCACATATTAAAATATCATTAGTAAACAATACAATATTAACACATGTAATAAATTTATAATTGTTTACTAACTTTACATACCCCACTTAGATAGATTGTCTTTGCAAAAATAGTAAGAGTGGATATTTGGTATATCTAGTCTCTACATTTGTGACCTAGAATTTATTAAAATGGTAAACTAAATTAGTTAATCTTGCATTTCTGTCAATTTAATAAATTAAAATTCAATGAACATGCTGAATTTTACACGATTAATGATACCATATATGCATCATGCAAAATGTCAGCCGTACTCTCCATCCTCGTAGATGCATACGGATTAGGCTGTGTAGTAGCATATGGATCCTGCGTAGCACCCTCCTGAGTGCCGGTAGGGTCATACAAAAAAGTCGCCCCAAAAGATTGACACACATGGGTTCGAAGGCCACCACTTGAAGACTCCCTGGATGGCGTTATACAATAGGGCTAGTGTGATGGATGACACTCCTGGTCAGAGTTGTGATCGCCTACAATGTCTCTATCTTGGCACTCTCCTTTGCAATGTCAAGCATCACAATCTACTCACAAGGCGGCCTAGTGAGAGGTCATCTCCCTTGCCACGTAGGATCCGACTGTGCACCGGGCCTATCCTGAGCTGACCCCTCACCTCTCCCCTATAACTCCCTCATATCAAAATAATTTGGGATTTGGTTCAATACAAACTCATTGTATAGTTTCCTAAGAAAATATTGGAGGACTTCACAATTATTGCACAGTGGGTAATCAAAGACCATATACAATCTTTCATAAAAATGGTTCTTGTCTCTTGGTGGTGGCACCAATGGGGCAGAAGCCCTCTTTAGGTGAGGTAAGATTTTGATTTGTTTTAGGGTCAGTGAATAGAGAGCACAAATCACCTTTAGTAATTTTTAAATCTTTTACTTGTTTATATGATAATTTGTCTGCATAATATGCCCTGGATGTCTACCTCCTATCTTGCCATCCAGATATTTGTTGGGTGATTGCATCTACATTTTTTAACATGTCTTTCAATGAATTTGCTAGAAGCATTCTTTTTGTGGTTGAAGCTTTTGGATCACTCAACCTACTCTTAAGATCCTCAAGTTGTTTTCTATTGTTCTCAATTTCACTCCTCAAATTTTCTTGAGTGTCAGGAGGGAATTGAGAGAATGGTGGGGGAGGTTGATTTTGTTGAGGATTTTGCTGTTGAGGACTTACCTCCCACATCTCTTCGTCGTCGTGGTGCCATATTTGCAAACAAAATCCATCTGTTCTTGATGAAATTTGCATAAATCCTTCCTCCTAGAACGCGAGTGCGAAAGTGAGGATTTTTGGCCGCGGGCAGAGTTGAGAAATAGTAAAGAGTAAATGATACACATTTGACATTTTTTTTTCTTTTAAAATCACATAATTCACTCGTGTTATAACGTGAGCATGTTATGTCTTTCCAATTTTTTTCCCATTTGGCCACAAAAGTGCGACCAACTTCATGCACCCCCCTAGAAATCCTTTATGAAGGAGATGAAAAAGTCAAACAAGCGAAGTTGTAGAATTTGAAGGCACAATTTGAGACCTTGCATATGTCTGAAGATGAAATAATCAAAATCTACATTCAGAGAGTTGATGAGTTGGTGAGCGCAATGAGAGGTCTTGGTGCACAAGTCAAAGAATCTAAAGTGGTAAAGAAGGTTTTAGGTCCTGCTGCGTTCATGGTAGAAATGGTGTCACTATTGATGAAGTGAAATCTTCAGTATTCTTATTCGGAGATGGATGATTAGTACACTAACTTCTTTTTTAGAAATAGTTTGGAAAATAGTATGGAACATAGATCACTTTCTAAAAGATGGGGTAGAGAGATGATACAGGGGATTTTAGATACATGGGGGTGAATATCTTGATGCTGGAAGCTAATTTTGGCAAAAGGAGAAGAATGAAGAGAGAGCATGGAGGTAAGTACAAAGGTAAAAATTACAGCACAAATATTTTAGCTATGGTGATAGGTCATTATCTTCTAAGATAGAACATGAAATAATAAATCAAGGAGAAATAAAGGAAATATAGTTGATATTATGTTAGAAAATACAAGTATTTGGGTAATTAGATCTGATTATGGAGAGGCATTCAGAGGCCAGATAGCGTTCTGGCTACAAAGAAAGAACCTAGTTTCCTACTACTAACTTTAGGATTGTTGTGAATTTGTACTTTTCCAGGGGAAAGAAGGGATACAAAGTTCCAGAATATACATTCTAATTTTCATGTTAAAGGGGATAAGGAATTGTAGTTCTTGTTGATGAAAGTGGCTGCTCTATACATATTTGAGACAGAAGTAAGTTTACATTTATAAACTTGAAAAATATGATGGAGGACTAGTTAAATTTGGAGATGATTCAGGAGCTAAGATTTGTGGAATAGGTTCAATTAGTTTTGATGGCAATCATAACATTGAAAATGTTTAGTATGTTAAGGGTTTTAGGCATTACCTTTTGAGTGTTGTACAAATGTGTAGCAAGGGATATAATCTTGTGTTTAAGGATGAAACATGTGAGATCAGAAAAGGGCCTAGAACTATGATTGCTGCTTGTAAGAGAATAGATGGAAACATTTATAGGCTTAAGGGTCCTGATGGTCATTGCTTTATGTCACAAATTAGTGATAGTTGGTTATGGAATTGAAGGATGTGTCAAATGAATTTTGATAATTTGGTGAGAATTAGTTTAGTTCATGCAATGAGAGACCTTCCTAGAATCATAAAACCTATCAATGCTATTTGGAGGGATCACCAGTTTGGAAAAAAAGGAGTACTTTTAAGGGAAAGGAACAATTTGCTACTAGACTATTGGAATTAATTCATATAGATATTCGTGGTCCTACAAGAGTGATAAATCTACAAGCTAATAGGAATTTTATGCTTTTGATTGATGATTATTCTAGAATGACATGGGTTACTTTTCTTAGGGAAAATTTTGATGCACTAGATAAATTCAAGGCATATAAATCTATGGTTGAGAATGAAATGGATCTAAAAATAAAAATTTTGAGGTATGATAGAGGTGGTTAATTCACCTCCAATGATTTCAACATGTTTTGTGATGTTCATGGAATAAAAATGCATTTATTTGCACCTAGAAGTCCTCAATAGAATGGAGTGTTTAAGAGGAAAAAATAGATGATTCAAGAAGCTGCTAGGACTATGATGAAAGAGGAAAATCTACTAGAATTCTACTGGAGAGAAGCAATTCATATTATTGTTTACATACTTAATAGAGTGCAAGCAAAAGCTAACAACACAAATACTCTTTATGAGTTGAAGGATTCCTACTATGAAGTACTTTAGAGTATTTGGAAGCAAATTCCATATCAAGAGAGAAGAAAACTTAGGAAAGTTTGATGCAAGGTTTGATGAATGTATCTTCCTTGGATATTCTACTAAAAGCAAAGCTTACAGATGTTACAATAAAAGGCTAA
The DNA here is from genome assembly GCA_007258455.2 of Sequoia sempervirens. Classification (NCBI taxonomy): domain Eukaryota; kingdom Viridiplantae; phylum Streptophyta; class Pinopsida; order Cupressales; family Cupressaceae; genus Sequoia; species Sequoia sempervirens. Next base: position 17,343 of record VDFB02193138.1, read on the forward strand.
GAAAGATAGTTGAAAATGCAAATGTTAAGGTTGATGAAAACTTGCAGAATGTGGATGGATATGTGTCAAATGAACCTGATTACAAAGAATTAGGAGAAGAAAAATTTGATGAAGAATAATTGTAGAATGAAGAGGAAGAAGCTTTGGAGAAGACCCCTAAGACCCCTAAATATATGCAAAAGAATATTTTTGAAGAAAAAATCATTGGAGACAAAAGGAAAGGTGTATTGACAAGAAGCAAAGCTACCAAAGTTGAGGTAAATCTGTGTTTACTTTCTAAAGTTGAACCTAAAATGGTAAGTGAAGCTTGCAAGGATGAACAGTGGATGAAGACAATGAAAGAAGAATTTATGCAAATTGAGAAAAATCAGACTTGGGAATTGGTTCCTAGACCGACAAACAAGAATATAATTGGAACTAAGTGGGTGTTTAGAAATAAGTTGAATGAGAATGGAGAAATGGTGAGGAATAAGGAAAGACTTGTGTGTAAGGGTTACATGGGGAAGGAATAGACTTTGAGGATACATTTTTGTTGCAAGATGGTGTGTCCCTTGGTCTTCCTTTTCCAATGTGACACTTGGGTTTGTGACATGGCTTAACCGCTTCCTATGGATCCCACATAAATCTAGTGATTGTGTCGGGCATTGACAGGTCTATCTTTTGGTGCAACAAAAACCACCAATGTAACAATTGGTATCAGAGTTGAGGTCATAGGTTCAAACCCATCACTTGTGTTGGGGGTATTGTTGCAAGATGTTGTGTGCCTTGGTCTTCCTTGTACATCAGGACACTTGGGTTTGTGACATGGCTTAACCGACTCCTCTGGATCTTACATAAATCTAGTGGTTGTATCGGGCATTAAAAGGTTGATCTTTTGGTGCCACGACAACCACCAATGTAACAATTTTCTCCTGTGGCTAGGATGAAAGCTATTAGAATGTTTTTGGCATTTGCAACATACAAGGACTTTAAAGTTTATCAGATGGATGTTAAGTTTGTGTTTCTGAATGGTGAATTGGAAGAAGTTTACATGGAACAACTAGAAGGATTTCAGTTATCAGATCAACTGGATATGGTATGTAAATTGAAGAAGGGACTATAT
>VDFB02193140.1:0-10548 GCA_007258455.2 Sequoia sempervirens
TGAAGGCAATTGATCAACGGTAGCACGAAAATGAACCTTCTACAAAATAAAACAATTATTAAAAGGATGAGGGGACATTACTAGGTGGATGGATGGTGAAACAATGACATAAGTTGTTTTTAAACGATGAAACCGAGGCCAACCAAGACTTAGGAAAAATAAAATCCCACGAGGAAATAAAACATTAAGAAAAAGGGACCAGCCTAGACGGAACGATAGGACATAAGTTGTTTTAGAACCCCTCAAAAAGTAACAGCGAAATAGATCCCAACCAGGGCGCAAAATAAACACAAGGGTTTTAACATGAAGATAAAGGCTAAAACCCAACCCTTAGAAATTTCCAACACCATGGAAGGCCATTGACACAAGGTAGGGCGGGAATGAAACATAACAGGCAATATTTTGAAATTCCATCAATTCCTATCATTTTAACTTTAATTCAAAGACAGTTGTTGTGCTTAAATCACAAGGTTAGATCGATAAGCTTAAATCATAAACTCTGCTACAGTGATGAAAAGAAGGGAGGAAACTTCAAACCAAACACAATTCAAGCCTTTTGAAACAACTTTCCAATCTTTAAAACCCTAACTCTTCCCTATTCCTCAATTCTTTCAAATTTCCCTTGTAGCCATTCAACCAGTGAAATTTGCACATATCTCACAAAATACTCACCAAACCCAAAACCCAAAATGCATTTTAGATATCCATTTACCTCAATTTCAACATATCTCAAAATACCTTGTGCTTGCTTTGGAATATAACCTCAAAAACTTGATTGGTACACTGTTTAGGGCTTTAATTAGCCCACTTTTACAAAGCATCACTCACTTAAACTCACTTCCAAACCCAAAAAACCTTAGAAAGTCTTAAACCAGCCTATAAAAAATCAAAATCCACAACTTTTACTCAAAGAAATGGCCTCCAAGACACCTAACCACCAAACCCTCCATTTTAGCAAGTTAAAAGGGGGTTTATTGAAAATCCCACTTATCAACGCCTTTGCGCTTTACCACTACATCAAACATGCTTCAAATTTCCTTCACATGCTTAATAAATCATTAAAATATGCTGCCCCAATAGTTTAACACTTTTTCCAACCCTTAATCATCAACTTTCACTCAAAATACACAATTTTGACAACTAGGGCATCATGCCCAAACCCTCAAATGGCCTCCCCTGCTCTCCAAAACCATTCTAACACCTGACCCTACTATTTTGGACCCATTCCACCAAGCCATAGTAAATACAATCAATGGAATGGGCCTTTAGTTCATTTTAATTAATCACAAACCCCTAATTTGACTGTAAAAACCCGCCTATAGAAATGTGCCAATAAAATTCTCTAAACTAAATGAAATCCATCCAATCCAAAGCACAAGTGAAGTTAACACATGTATCCAACAAATCACAGGCACGTTGGATAAAAAACTAATGGTACGGGAAAGAACAAAAGTATGCAATGGCAATTTACCAGATAAAACACAGAAAATGAGAGCTTCTTGATTGATTTTCTTCACCAAAACTTTCCAAGAGAGTTTACAACGATATGCCAAGCATATTTAAACTCTTCCTAGAAACCAACTAATCAACTGACCCAACTAACATTTAAACTTCCAATGACCATTGGACTTCCCTAAAGTTGCATTTTTGCACTTTTTCACTTTGACAACTTTACAATTTTTGCACAATAAACTCTCAAATCAACCAAATGACTCAAATTACATATTATATGGTCTATTATGACCTTATTGGCACCACAAAAGACTCAAAAGCACCTAACCTAAACACTTGACCTTATTTACACAATTTGAACTTGGTGCCCTTGCACCATACACCCGGCCTAAAAAAGGTTCCAACTCCCTTGGAGATGCATTGTTGTAGATCATTCTTCTTCCCAACATTTCTTTGACCTTAAATTATTCCTTCATGTGGTGATTCCTTCCACTATACTAGGTACTACATCCATGCATTTTCTCTTTGTTTGGATTGGCTCTTTCCTTGAAAATACTATCCTCCACTTGATGAAGGTTACCTACCTGTCTTTGCATTTGAAACTAAAGTTAATTCTATCTTCATATCTACAACAATACCTTTACTACCTGCAAACAATATTTGTCCATATTTGTCCTTGACTGTCCACCCTTTCCCTCTCATTGCATACTCAAAATCTTGCCTTTGGCCCTGCCTTTCACCACATTGCATTCCATCTTTTTCTTTTGTCTCTGCCATCGGATTCTTTGCCCCAACAACCTTTGTCTTATTAGTTTTCTAAATAATTGTCCTGACAGTATTAGGTTGTCCTCTAACTGCTCTTGATACCAAATGGAAAAAACACTACCCCTATCAAGATCTTATCATGATTGTCTAAGCAATCTTGCACTCCTACAACTAATGCACCCTTGACCTTCTTTAGGTCTTTATTTGGCTTCTTCTCTTGACCTGTGCTTATCAACAACTCTTCATCATTTCTTTCCAAGATTGAATCACTCTTTAAAATGACTATACTAGCATTTTCAACCTTTGCAATAGCCGCACACTTTGATTTTATTCTCCTCAAACTTTATGAACTCCTTCTAACCCATCATGATCACTTGTGTTACCTTACCTTTCTCCTTCACATCTTCAACCAATGTAGTCAATGTAAAAGCATTCCCATCCTTCTCAATTTGGTATGTATTGGCTCTCCCATCATAAATGGCATGTCTATCAAACTACCATGGTCTCCCATGTAATATATGACAACTCATTAGCAAAACATCACAAAGAACTTTATTGTTATAGCCACCAATTTGAAACTCAACTAAAGCTTGTTCACTAACCAAAATGGACTTATCATCATTTCACCAAGACACCTTGTAGGGTGTTTCATCAGGAATTTTGTCTAAGTTAAACTTATCTACCATTTCATTAGACACCATATTATGAGTTCTTCATGAATCTACTACAACTTTTCCTACGAATATGTGCGGGATCATGATGGGCCAAAAAGTGGTGATATGATAGGTATGTGTAGGGTATGTGGTTGATGACTTTTTTTTACCCAAAATTGATGAAAAAAAAAGGGTTTTTAAAGGAGATTCTTAGCTTTCCACTGTATGCACCTGAAAATGGTCATCACCTTTAATTAATTAAATACTAGCTATTTGATTAATATTTCAACTTCGTATAAATAAATTCTCAATTTATTTATATTGTTCACCCTTCTTTAATTCTCCAAATCTAAAAACATATTCTTCTAAATTAATGAAATAAACAAGGTTCCCTAAACTTGTTTTATTTAATTAAACTTCACTAAATCCGATTAGGAATTAGAGCACATTTCTACAACTTTTTGTGCCACCTCACCAAGGTCACATGAAAATAAATAACTATAATTTTTAATTAAAATTATCTAACTCATTTTAAAAAGCACATGGCTCATTCCTCACACACTTCCACCAATTTTTGAGCACATGACTTATTCTTCCCACACTTCCACTAATTTTCGAGCACATGACTTATTCCTCCGACACTTCCACCAATTTTTGAAGCACATGGTCTTCTCTTCTCACACTTGAATCTTCCATCCAAATGGAATGTTGCCCATTGGTCAAGATATTCTCCCATCCAAATGGCATGTTGTCTTTGGTCAAGGGGACAACATCTTGATTCTCTTCATCTTCACCATCCATTTTTCTTATTCGAATCTGGACCGTTGATTATTGCCACCTCACTATATAGCTGGAAAAGGCTATAAATACAACCCTCGGGCCTTGTACTTTGCATCCACATTTGAAGTAAAGTTATCATGCAGGTTCATAATTGGAGCTTGGAGCATTCTTGGAGTCTTATAGCTAGTTTTTACATCATGTTTTTCTTTGCCTTTACATTTTAGCTTTAAATCTTGCATCATAGTTGCATTTTAGATTAGTTCATTTTAAGTTTTCATTTGAGCATATGTAGTATCATGCATAGAATCGTATAGATCACTACCATAGTATCCACCTCCACTTGTTCATTTATCATCAACATCATCCTTCACTCATCATAGCCTTCATCATCATTGTTTGCATATAGTTTCATGTAGGCATTATATTAGCTTGCATGTCGAATACTAATCTTTTTTCTTAAGTGTCATTCTAATAACCTTTGTGCAAATAGAAATCTGAGGGCCAATAAGTTTAAAAGAATCATTAAGAATAGAGGACAATGAGATGTTTTTGAAAGATTTAGTTTGTTGCAAATTAGAATAGTTTCTTTTCTTTGAAACTTTGAATATAAATTGTTTCATTAAGGTTTGTGTTGATACTAACTTTACACATTTAACACACGCACAAAATGGTGCCCACCATGGGGCCTTGCCCCATTTATTACTAACATGCTTGAAAATTTATGTTCACAGATTTGAACGTGAGCCTTTTGGAACCTCTTGGAGACTCTTGCACCTGTTTTGGAGCCTCTTGCACCCATTTTGGAGCCTCTTGCACCCGTTTCAGAGCCTCTTGGAGCCTTTTGGAGCCTTTTCCACCTATTCTAGCACCTTTGGTCTCTGTTCTAGTGCCTTTGGTCTCTGTTTTGGCACCTTTTTCTCATTCTGTGGCACCTTTTACACAATTTTGGGTTGCTCTATCTCTATTATGGTGCCTTTTGTCTCTATTTTGGCACCTTTTTCTCATTCTGTGGCACCTTTTGCACAATTCTAGGCTACTCTAACTCTGTTTTGACACCTTTTGTCTCTATTTTGGTGCCTTTTGTAGTTTCCAAGGGCTAATACTTTGTGTTGTTGTTTTGCAGGTTTCCCAAAAATGCTTGTCAAAGACACTCTTATCAAACTACTGACATATTGCAGGGGTTGGAAGTGATTTAATTATTTCCTTTTGATTAAGATAGGAACATAGCTTAATTAAAAGGTTAACGAACACCATGTTTCCTTTTGGTTAAGTTAGTAACATAGCTTAATTAAAGGATTAATGAACCCCATGTCTTTTGTGCTTGATGGATGGTAGGCATATGCTCTCCCCTTAATTGGGTGACCAAAAAGCTAGACCCATTCACTTTTGGTGTGTGAGTGCGAGTTGAGTATATCACATGTGTTCTCTCTTTATTCATGTGTAATAAAGATTGATTGAACTAGGGGTATACTTGCTTGCTTTTGTTTATCTTAGAGGGCTTTCCTTGTGGGAAAAAGTACTCACCCAAGGGAATAACCCAACCGGTAACATGCTAAGGCCAAGCACATTTCTAGCCCGTATATAAGTGTGGATACTAGAACAAAGGCCAATATCATGAGGTTGGTTTTGACAAGAATGGAAACAATGGTCTCTCACCGCATGGATCAACCCCCACGAGTGGAAAGTCCTTACTAAAACCCTTGTTGTAGTTTGGCCAAAATCTTTATCTATTCTTTGGTGCAGCCATGGTCATTGCGAAGGCATCCACATTCTTGCAATTTTTAGTAGAGATGAAAAATATGTCATAGGAGATTCATGGGTATTGATGCTTGGCTGCCCCAAGAAGTGAGTGTCGTGGAGGGAAACCAGTGGGGTCAAGCATCTAGTCATTTACTAAGAATAAGTGCACGGTTGGGGTAAAACACATGTGGAATCCAAAAGAATATAGTCTTTCACAACCTTAGGAGTGTACATTGCTTGATGTGTCTTTATCAAAGTGTTTTCAAAACAAACAAAATGTCACATATCGAAGGTGAAAACCCTAATTCAAAATTGTATTTAGTGAAAAAACCAAGTCTCCCATTGAAGAATTGGGAAAACCAAGCAAATTTTCAAAGAAACTTTCAAAAAACCAAGTTTGAATCTGTTATGGTGCCTTCTATCTCTATTTTGGCGCCTTTTGCACATTTTGTTGCACCTTTTGCACATTTTATGGCACCTTTTGTCTCTATTTTGGCACCTTTTGCAAAACACAAAAACAATGACCTAGATTCATCTCCTATCCAACAATCAGTCTCATCTTGGGAATCCTCAATAGTATTCAACCAATCCTTAGGTAAAACAGAGTCTAAACATGTGTGTTACCAAATGATTTCACGAAAGATCAAAATTTGGAAACCAAAGTTCATACCTCTTAGTCCAAAAGAACACCAAAAATTTCTATCAACACTTTACGAATTTAGAGAGAGGTTGACCTTCAATTTCTACAAAAGAGCTTGCAAGAACAATTCTGAATTATACATCTTTTACTATTGTCAAAATCCACAACTTTTCCAAAGATTTGAGTACCTTGTTTAGGAAGAAAATTTACCTTCGATTTCACAGTTTGAACCAAAATTTCAAAATTTTCTCAAGTCCAAGATCATTCCTTAGATACCTTAGAAGTCTAAACTTGTTGAAATTGACCTCTACAAGTGGTATTTTCCAACCTAAACCAAGATCTAACATCACAAAGTACCAACATCATCAAATTTATCACACCTTTGATTATTAAGCCTAGTTTCATCATCAAGATTTATCATCCTCGCATCACGAAACAAAGCTACATAGTCAAATCCAACTTAGTCTCATTAGAATTTGTCATTCTATCTGGCTTAGTTGCAATCCTTGGTAATTTTCCAAAACCTAGATCAAATTTTAGTCTAAATTATAACACTTGTATGCCCATTCAAACAAGATTACAAAAATGAAAACTTAAGGAAAAAGGACTTAAAAAACACAACATTGAAGAGCCAAACATTGAAACCCCAACCATTGAAACTATGATCATTGAAACACAAAACACCATGGCAGAGGCTGAAGAGAATCCTTTTCATGGACTCAACAACATTGACGGGGAAGAAAAAACCGAAGAAGATATCCAATGTGTTGAACAATACCCCAATTTCCACAAGTGTTTAGAAAATATTTTTGAAAGAAATGGGAAAAAATACCTCCTTATGCTAGCCAAACAAGGTGCCAAATTGCTGGAAGACTTTGATGTGAATCAATTGAAAGCACCACCCAAAAATCCTGAAAACGATCCTAAACAAGTGGTTGCTCTAACTCACCAAATGAAGAACCTTCAACAAAAAATATTGGATATGCAGAGGGAAACAACCACAGAGAGATATCTGCTGCTAGAAATCTACCCATATCCTCTTGACCAAACAATGAACAAGATACCTTCTTCACCAAAAACTACATCATCCAAGTTCAATGTCTTTTAATTTTTGCAAAATTTGAATAAGCCCAAATCTCAGTCCTCAAACACAAAGGATATTGAACAATCTTACCATGTCATGCATCTATCTTCATCTCCCATAAGTCAAAATAAATCTTAGGATTCCTTCACCCAAGTTAACGATTCCATCCAACCACCTTCTTCTATCATATCTTCTACATCCAATGATTCATGTGAATCTCTAAGTCCAAACCATGCTAGCATAGACTCCCTTACGCATAAAGATCAAAGCATTATTCCCACTTCATCTGATGATAGCAAAATTCCACAAATTCTTCCAATCTTTGACTAAGATCCCATCTCTCAAGAATTCTATGATGATCCCCTCCTTTCACTTTTCATCCACAATGATTCCTTTCCATCTCAAAAGAAAATTATTCTTCCAAGTTCTTCTTCCACCCCATTTGATGAATCCATACCATCTCAAGATTCCATTGCATCCCAAGAGCACGATAAATCTTCCATCATATCTAATGATGTCCTACCATCCGATGATCAAGATATACTATCTACAAAATATCATGATTCCCTTCCTCATCAAGATCAAGATATGCTTCCATGCAAGGATACCCTTTCATTCCATGAGGGTGTCCATCCTTCTCAAGATCAAGATAGGCTTCCATATGAGGATATCCCTTCATTTTATGAGGATTTTCATCCTTCTCAAGATCAAGATATTCCTTTCACACCACTACATGATGATTCTATACCTAATAAAGAGCATGTTGCTTCATCTTCTACACCTCGTGGTCCTCTTCCAAGTCAAGATCAAAGTACCCCATCATCCCCATGTCAAGAGCCTTTTAGACCTATACGAGCTATCCATGAACCCCACACCTACAAATTGGGATCCTCCACCTTCATCTGCTCTGGTTTATTTCCAACACCTATCCTTTCATCCATATCATATCTTCCCTAAAATGGACTTGCATCTTGTTTCACAAACAACACATATCCCATTGGTAAACAAATGTGTCAAAGTATGAACTACAAAGCAAAGGATTAGGCCTTCATGAACAAGGTATCCTAGAACCCCTTTTTTCTCAAGAAAACCTACATTACCATGGCCTTGGTTATATGCCTAAGTATCCTATTCCTTTAAACCTTCCATCTATCTTAGGTCCTCATCCTAATCCACCAAACCTTCCATCTATCTTAGGTCCTCATACTAATCCACCAAACCTTCCATCTATCCTAGGTCCTCATCCTAGTCCATCAAACATTCCCTCTATCCTTGGTCCATATCTTATTCCTCAAGAACAACAAAGGCACACATCCTTGATGCCCTTTCAAAATTCTACCTACACTCACTCATCCATAATACATCCATACCATTCATCTCAATCCACCCCTCCCATTTCTCTTGGAAGCAATTTGGGTGCCAAATGTCAAAAGCTTCCATATCAAAATCCACATGTGTCAAAGGATCAACATGTCTCCTCAAAGAGGCATGCAAAAATAAAAGAAATTTGATCCAAAATCAAAGCGAAAAATAAAAAGGCACAAAAGGCCCATCAAAACAAAAAGGAATTTTCAAAGACCACAAAGGTCCATAAATCAAAAGAAATTTTCAAAAGGCCACAAAGGCCCATCAAAAGAAAAAGAAAAATTCTAAGACCACAAAGGCCCATAAAGCAAAAGAAAAATCTCAAAGCCCACAAAGCAAAAATCAAATCAAAAGTCATGTGGATTCCAAAAAGTCTCATAGAAGCAATAAAATCTAAATTGGATCCAAATTTGCTAATCCAAAAGCTTCCTCCAATTTGTCCATCTAAAATCCTATCACCTTCCAAATCCATTTTTCCTCCATCACTCCATCACCCTTCAAGGTGTGTGCCAATGTTGACCTTGCAATCCTTTCCATCTATCCATCAACAAGCCTTCCCACCTCCTATACATTACCCAACATTCATCCCCCATTTTTCTCCTTTAATCCAAACCTTTGGATAAGTCCTTAGTTCTTCCATCATACCTTTGATAGGAAAACATTTATGAGTCTAATCCCCATTTCCATGGTTTATTAAAGGGATATTTGGTCATGAAACTTGATGCTTAAGTCCTTCCATCTTCCTATCATGCATATATTATCCTCCACATTTCCCACCTTTGATCTCAACAAGGTTAAGGATCTTCTTGAACATCATATATCTTATCCTATACACTTATCCATATCTTCTGTACCATATCTTTCATTATCCATATTCCATCATTCTTACTAGATACATCCTTCTTCTCATCCTTGGTCTTGATGAGGAATAGGGCAAAATACTTGGGCCTTGTGTTTTATCTTATCTAGTTGATCTTGATCATCCCATTCATTACTTTTATCCTTGCTTTCTTCCATTCCATATCTCCTATCTTATCAAAATCTATGTCATCATGTCCCTTTGCAACCTTGAATCTTATTGTGCAAATCATATTTGAGCCTAGCTGTAAAAAATTATCCAACCCTCATATCTTTTTCAATCAATCATCAAAAATCATCAATCTTATCGTACTTAGAGGAAATAAGTGATCCTAAGTACTTATCATCATCATGCCTTATGGAATCAATCATTCCTAGACATTTTACTCAATCAACCATTATCATATTTTGACAAGAGATATGTTGCTTGTGTGACATGTTTTGTAGTGAATCTTTCATTTTGATCTATCATTTATCCATGGTTGCATTACCTCTTTTGTGGGGCATCTTGTTTCTTCAATCGGTCATATCATATCATATCATCCATCAAACTTCCATATCTACATCCGTCATGCATCCATGTCTGCATGATAGCTTGATCCAATGTTCGTATCATGATCTCCCCTAGTACTACTCAACCCATTCTAAAAATTAGTTTGTCCTATCACATCACACTAGGGGCATGTCCTACATTGGATCAGATTCATGTACATTCTTGAGGTCATAAAATAAAAAATCCAAAAACATTCATAAAATTGAAAATCCAAAAACATTAGGAATCGAAGGATGATGCTCTTGAATCATGGGTTTATCATTAAACATAAATGCTCAATTGTTGTACTTTGATTTCTGTTAACATATCTTTGGAGCCCCTCGATGATGTATCAAACTAGAGGAGCCAAGAAGGAGTATGATTTTTCTTTATTTGTTGTCTGCTAGTTTATCATTATTACTATGCAGAATTGTCATAGGGCGTGCGCTACAAAGTATCACTGATGACATTTTGAATTTGCATAGGAAACTAGTTAACTCTTGTTTGTTTACGCAAGCAATACTCAAGTCATCTCAGTTTAATTATACTTAGATGCTTGTGTTAACTTGCACTATCAAACATCATGGATGTAGTACTTAGGTCATCATGGTCTAAATATACCATTGATGCTTGTACTCACTTTCAACATTTTAAAGGACCAATGATTATAAAAATCATG
>VDFB02193143.1:0-10972 GCA_007258455.2 Sequoia sempervirens
AAGAGCACTGTATGGACTCAAGTAGGCTCACAAGGCATGGTATTCACATATTGATAGTTACTTGCAGAGTTTGGGCTTCATTAAGAGTGAGGTAGATCCAAACCTGTACTATGTTCAAGTGAAGGGCGAACTTCTCATATTGGTGTTATATGTTGATGACCTATTTCTCACAGGGTCAGAGGAGCTCATAGCACACTACAAGCAGGATCTTGTAGGAGAGTTTGAGATGAAGGACTTGGGGTTGATGAAATACTTTCTGGGATTGGAGTTGTGGTAGAAAGAGGGAGAGATCTTCGTTGGACAAGGGAAGTACTTAATTGATATCTTGAAGCGATTCAAAATGGATAGCTGTAAGCCCATGTCAACACCACTTGTGACAAATTGTACGTAGATTGATGCTTCCAAATCAAAGGTAGTGGACCTAACTTTATACAAATAATTGATAGGCTCTCTTATGTATTTAGTCAACACCAGGCTAGACATTTGTTTTGCAGTGAACTCACTCAGTCAGTTTGTGGTGGAACCGAAGCATATACACTAGATAGATGCAAAACATGTTTTGAGATATCTCTGAGGCATGATTGATTATGGGTTGAAGTATGTTCAATAGGATGGAGTGAAGCTCAAGGGGTTTATCGATACAGATTGGCCAGGAAATACAACTAATCGAAAGAGCACACTACTGAATTTGACACCATTTTTGGATGGACGTTTGTCGGTCATTCGACAAATCTTTGTCAGACAAGTGACGAAATGATGAAAATATTTTCGTCATTATTTTTTCATCGAAAGGCCAACGACAAATTAAACGTTGAAATAACAGCGCAGATTCATCAGTCATCAGCATCATAAAATGACTTGGGTTTTCATCAGAATATCAATGAAAACTTTGAGTAACCACCGACAAATTACACTAGAAGTTCGTTGCCATTTTGATGAAATAGGAAAGGAGTAGCGTCGAAACAACATCAGACGTTCATTGCAATTTCAACAAAATGGGCAAGGAGTAGAGTCGAAACAACACCAAACATTTGTCGAAAGTGCGACGAAATGGGCAAATAGTAGCATCGAAACAACACCAAAAGTTTGTCGAAAGTGCGATGAAATGGGCAAGTAGTAGCGTAGAAACAACACCAAAAATTTATCAAAATCGCAACAAAATGGTAAAGTAGTAGCGTCGAAACAACACCAAAAGTTCATTGAAAGTGCGACGAAATGGGTAAGGAGTTACGGTGAAACCTTCGTCGTAGCTATAGCAACTTCGTCGAACCTTTTCGGCAATTCGTTGGTGGGTTTCGTCAAAATTGTGATGAAGCAATGCAATTTTTTTTTATAAAAATATTCGTGGAAATGTACCATCACAGAGACTGGCAATTGATCATACATACATACTGCATATTGGTTTGATGCTTCAAACGATGCATTTCTTATATTTAAAAGTGCATTACCTTATTGAGCTTCTCTTTTTTTTGAGAATAGTTTAATATTCTCTACTTAACAGGGCCAACCACATGACGGTCAAAGCTCATTTGGCCCCTCCCCCCTCACCCTCACACCCCCCACCCTCACATCACTCTCAATTCCCCATACCCAATCATCTAACATTAATCATTCATTCATCCATTAATAACATATAACATTCATTCATTCATCCATTAACAACATATAAAATTCATTCATCCATTAATAACATATAACATTCATTCATTAACATATAACATTCATTAATTAACATATTCACATTCATTCATTAACATAGTATATTCATTCTTTCAATTTTTACATATTATCAAAAATATGGTTGTCATGATATGATTACAATCACTTTTTTTTTGTTTCTTTTTTAAAGCTACATAAAGTTGAAGTGGAGTATCATTTTCTAAATCAATATCTATCCCCCCTTTAGTTGTTCTGCCCTCTGCTCGTGATCTTAATGTATGCCTAGTCGTCTGCTCATGATGTGGACACCACTGCAAGGGGGGTCTGCTGCAATAAGAAAGAAATGTTAAACTGATATGTTTTATTATTATTGTTACAAGTATTTCATTAATTGAAAGAACATTAGAGTGGTTCTCTTTACCTGATGGGTCCACATCATGTTCCTAAAATTTTGTTATAGACTCATGCTCAACATGTTGAACACCCTCTAAATCCTTATCTGCAGTTGAAACATGAAAGGTTACATTAATTAATACACCAATTGAAATTAAATATGTTTAAGAGAACATGAGGGTGGTCCTCTTTACCTGAGGGGCCACATCATGTTCTTGATCTTCTATTTAATCATGCTCAACACGCTGATCATGCTCTTACATGCCTAAAGTTGAAACACTATTACGTTACATTAATTAATACACCAATTGCAATTAAATATGCTTAAAGAACTTAGAGTGGTCCCACCGATGGGGCCAAGACATCATATTCCCTCGATCTTCTATAGCTTGATCATGCCAACATGTTGATCACTTCTACATGCTCTAAAGTACTGGGATGCACACCATGATCCTTCATCTACAGGTTGTGCTCCACCCTCACCAGGCTGCATTCCAATGTCATGTGTAGTATTATCATTACTTGAATGTTTAAAACAAATAGACATGTAATTTCTTTATGGTGGAAATTAATATTGAATAGATTGCACAAGAGTTCAATTTTAAATAAACTTCATTGAGTTTATTTACCTGTGTGTCAGATGCAATGGAAGCTTGTGTTTGCCTAGTCAAGAGTCTTAAGCATTCAACCATGACTCCATAGCCTTGCTGGAAGGAAATCTTCAAGTCCTCTTCTATGGGCACTATGTTGTATTTAGAGCCCTACATTTTTACATAAGATCATGAATTTTTCTTCTATGGTGATAAAACCAAAATTGTTTTCAATTCATTATAATTTGATGCAATATTTTTATTTATTGATACTTACAATTGCAAGGCGACTAATTTCATATAACCACCGTAGAGCCAAGTTTGTGTTGCCCGTGCTTTTTTTTTAGGTCTTGCCTTTGTTCTCTCATGTGCTCAAAATTCTATGAAAAATTTTGAAATAATGCTAGGATTATGTAAAAAGAAAGAGTAATTAGTATATAATTACATTGTTGATAGTATCAAACATAGCAACATTAATTGTTTGGGGAAAAAATCAGCAAACCAAAAGTTTAGGATTTTTTGAAAAAATCAGGAAAAAATTAGGAAAAGATTGGGAAAAAATCAGATCTACAAAAAAAAACAAAAATTTAAAGAAAAATAGTCAGAAACTACTTTGTTTAAAAAATTTAATGGCATTTCCATAGCATACAGACATTGAGAGCAAATAAAATACAGAGTTCAATCCATGAATTATAGAAAATAGATTTTTGTTGGTTATATTCATATCGCTGATTACATTGCACAAAACATAATAATTACAACTCAAGATAAATATCGATGGTGATAGTTGTCTATGCTACCACATTTTCATATACATGTCTACCAAAGAGCATTTTATCAAATACCATCAGCTTCACGCTTATGGCTAAAAGCCTAAAATAGGTGTTTTTGAATGCTATGGATGCTTGGAAAAATCTATCAAAGCATAATAGTAAGCAATAGCATAGACAAGGAAGTGAACTTTCCAAAAATGCCTGCAAAGACAACTTCATGTTGATGGAATGCCATGACAATCCATAGTAATTTGCTTGTCATAGCATTCATTATGGCATTCCATCACCATGAGACCACACTTTTTTGAAGCATTTTTTCAAATAGTTCACTACCTTTCTATGCTACCACATTTTTCATACATGTCTACCAAAGCATTTTATCAAACAGTTCAACACCTTCATGATGTGGCTAAAAAGTAAAAACCTAAAACAGGTGCTTTCAAACAAGCCGTGGATGCTTGGAAAAATCTACCAAAGCATAATAGTAAGAAATAACATAGACAAGGCGTTGAATTGTTTGAAAATGCCTAAAAGAAATGTAGTCTCACGCGATGGAATGCCATGACAATCCATAGCAATTTTCTTGTCATGATATTTGTCATGCATTCCATCACCATGAGACTACATTTCTTTGAGACATTTTTTTCATAGCTTCAATTTGTTTATGCCATCGCGATTTTCATACATGTCTACTAAAGCATTTTTTATCAAACAATCCATTGCCTTATCATGTATGGCTAAAGCCTCTAAAATAGGGTGCTTTCAAAACAAGCTATGGATGCTTGGAAAAATCTATCAAAAGCATACGTAAGCAACAGCCATGGTCTCATGGCGGTAATCTAAAATCAGCTCAATTTTATTGACGTTTTTTTGTAGATTTTAAACACGTTTTTTTGGCAATTTTGCAGTTTGAAATGAAAAAAATCATTGACCAAAAATTCAACGATTTTTTCAAAAAATCAGGGAAAAAATCATCCAGCCTACAGATTTCTTAAAAATCGTGATTAATCAGGATTTTTTGTAGATTTATGCTTCTATTCACATACCTTCCTTGGCCCAGTGGTGTCTTTCCTTTTTTCTTTTCATCCTTCTCTTTTCCATCGGACACCAGGTCCTTCCACTCCCTCTTCAGAATCATGGGGGGATGCTCGTACTTTTTGTTCTTCTCTAAATGTGACCTATATTGGTCCCTCACATACTTTAGATAGGTACCAGCTTTCTTAAGGACCTTGGTTCGGTAGAATTTTTTATCACCAAACAACACAACTAAACGGTTAATGAGCTCATCTTTTAAATCTTGATTTTGGGCATTCCACCATGTACGTATGGTGGGTTTGAAGAGCTCCAATGTAATATCACTTAGATGTTTATAAAAAACATCATTTCTTGCAAAATGATTATGGGATCAATAGTCTAAAAAGAGCGATCAATAAGTAAATTTCAATTGGATTATATAGAATAATAATTAAAACATTTTAAAGTACCTAGGACCTTCTCCATCTTTATGGGAACGAAATCATCAGTCACCAGAAGTGTGACCGGTAATGTTCCCGTACTAGTAATACGAGAAGATCTAGGAAATGCTACTAAAACATCACGAGTACTAGTGGCCTTTGCATCCCCAAGTACATGTCCTGACGCATGTTCTAGTATGTGTTCGCTGCCAGAGGGTGCATTAACGGATGTCTGCATGGTATGTGTTTCTGACATTTCAGATGGAAATATAGGCACGAATGATGGGGTCAGATGATGTGATGTATGCGTAGGAAGATCAGGATGGACACTTGTACCAACCCTTACTCCTCGGGCAGCACTTGCAGTAACTTGATCATGGCTAGGAGCATCATGAGGAGGAAAATAACCCTATAAAAACAACACATATTTTAGTTCATGACATAAAAGAGTACAAAATATAAAACCATGAATGAACTTATGTTATAATTAAAGGCCTCATGACAACTTACTTGCAAATTTTGTAATCTCTTAGTCAATACTTTAACCCTCTCTCTTATCTCATCTGTTTGAGGCACTATGAACATCAACTTAGTCATTTCTTCATTGCATTTTTTTTAGAGCTTCTTTATCATATCAAGAGGGTTTGCTAAATAAGCGATGTCATCATCACAAAATATTGACTGCACCTCACTATAGATGCTCTCCTCTACTGCTGGTTCCTTTCCCCGATCAGTCGACTGCAACAAGAATATTAAAAACATTATCGAAATTAACCCAAAAAATTTATGAAAAAAACATAATAATACAACATTTTGCTCGTAGATCTAATTTCCCAGGCCAATTACAATGAGGTAAACTTGTCGCAGAAGTTTCTAAAGATACATCATCATCATCAATGATCCGTACTGGGCTAGAGCCTCCGTGATGATCAATGTCTCGTGACAAAAATTAAATATAAAACATTATCAAATGAAACCAATAGACTTATGAAAAACATAAGAATAAACAGCATTAAGTCATTGATTGAGGTTAAGTAAAATGGTACATAGCACGCACCACCCCCATAGTAACTATGTTTGTAACTAAGCCATTCAAATTGTAATCAATTAGCAACCTTCCCCCGCTAGCTTATTAATTTTTTTTTTATCGCATTAAATACATGGTTTCCTCAGACTAATATGCAATTGAAGCTGCTTATTTGTTGACCTCAAGTCATGTACCGCTTATAAACCCTGCCAATATAACCCGATGCTTTTGGCCTTCCACAATGTACATAGCCAATCCTTTATTTTGATCCTTATCTTTTAGTTGTATATAATTTGCTGACAGTGCATACCTACGCATACTTCGTGTATATCGAACTAGTTGCATCCAATCTTTGTAACTATAATAGGGTCCAACATAATCCATCAATTTAGTAACTTTTTCATAACAAACCTTTATGCCATCCATGCAAAATAGGCCCAAATCATGTAATGACGATGGTGCTATGTGATATATCCTCTTGTTGACACAAAAATTGTTGTTTATTGGAGGAAGTTCCTTGGGTACCCATTGTTTTCTGTATAGATGTTTGTACCTCAAGGGCACCTCCTCAACGTCAGCCTATTCTCTCATCATCATAAGAACATGACCCTTCGAAGAAGAAAAAATCACATGTGTTAACTGAATTTTCTTCTAATCTTTTGACCTCTAGTTGATCTTCTTTTAGACCTACTACATGTGTGGCTTTCCTCTTCTCTTCTTGAATTTCCCTCGCTCAAGGAAGAAAGATCCGACAAATACCTATTTGGTGGTACCTGCACTCATAAGGATGTTGGATGAAGTTCTTTCATGGTGATGTGATCCCAAGGTGACATTATGATTAATCTATCATTTCATTGCTAGAATTTCACAGGTTATAAGGTAATCAAGTCTTGATAGATTGCAAGCTATTGTTACTATTGTCCAAATGTGTCCATCACAAATCAAATCTACTTAACATTTTAACTCCCAAACTTTGTAACAAGTGTTAAATATGACTATGGTCCACCAGTTACACAACCAAGGCCTCAAATGTATTCTCTAATTGTAATCAAAGGACTTTTTCTCTTCATTCAAGTAAATAAACTTGAAGGTAAACACCACCAAGTGGTTTATTGGACACCTACACGACTAAAAATAGCAGCAAATTTACATTTAATTTCCATATGTCTAAGTGGTTAATGGGGAGGGAGTGTGTACTAGGCATGGTTAAGTCAACATAAGTTTATGCTTTGGCAATAAATTTTTTTTAAGTCATATTAAATCTTCCTATGTCTAATTGCTAGGAGATTTTTTGTATGTTTTAAGGTAGGATGATTTATGAAAGAGCCCAAATACTAGCCTTTCTCCATGGTATCCAGGTACACATAGCATCAGTCTTCTCTTATACGGTTGGACATGATTTAAAGAACTTAGCTAGGAATTATTCATTTAACCTAAGGTTTTCTCATAATGCCATCATTGGAAAATTATGATCAAATTCTTCTATTATGAAGAATTGGTCAATGTGCCTCTAGTAATCACTATAAATGTTTGTAAGGATAAAATGACTAATTGCATCAGGTAGGAGAGAATCAACTTTTAGTTCTTCAAAGATTACATTCCTCTATTCATAATTTTTAAGGGTTGTGTGTGGAGGAGGTTATCACTACCAAGAAGGGAGGAGACCTTTCCTTGTATTCTTTTATAATTTTCATTATTCTTATTTATTTTACACCTACATTTATAAATACACATACATATGCATTTACTGTTTTCATTTATTTCTCATGTAGTTTAATAGTTTGATCAATTTCATATTATATGTGTTGAAGACTTTAGAATTTCAATTACATTAATTTATGGATATGTTGTATCTATAACACTACAAAACCATGTGCTCTTTGCATTTGCACTTGAATTTAGAAATACACATTTATATACATAGATATAGATTTCTTTAATGATATGTTGCATTTATTGTTCTAGGAGAGCATCTAGTAATTGCATTTACATTTACATTTAAAAATACATATACATATACATATATATATGTGTGTGTGTTGTGTGTATGTATATCATTTATATTCATTGTTCAAAAACAACCCATTAGGTCTGCACATGGATACAAATTCATAAAATCAAATCTCCCATACATGTTTTGTTGAAACCTAGGCTTGAACCTCTCATTTCACATG
The DNA here is from genome assembly GCA_007258455.2 of Sequoia sempervirens. NCBI lineage: Eukaryota > Viridiplantae > Streptophyta > Pinopsida > Cupressales > Cupressaceae > Sequoia > Sequoia sempervirens. Next base: position 8,071 of record VDFB02193143.1, read on the forward strand.
CTTTTCTTCACAAAACTATTGAGGAAAACAACTATACCTTCTTTATTTCTCATCCTACACCCTATTCATGCATCCTACAATTACAACAATATCCATGGGCCTCTTACACAAGCTACAATAATCACAAAAAGTGTAAGAGCCACTTTATATAATGTTTGGACTACAAAACCCTGAAAAATAGGGTAACTCAAATTATGATTTGTTGGTGAGTTGTATGGACAAAATCATTAGCACCAACTCATTCTTGGAGTCTTTTGAAAGAGAAGTGAATCAGGTGGTAGTTAAGTACAAACTTTATAGTGTCAAGGTGAATGAGGTGATCAATTTTGATTGGCCAACTGATGAAGAGTACTAGAAATGGGTAAATTTATATTTGACTAAGGAAGAGTTAAAAGGAGTAGGCTGCTAATGGTTGAAAAATCAACAGTTGCAGTTACAACAAATTCTAGTTTTGTTTTTTGGTGACAGTCTAGGCACGAAATTCTTGAAGTTTTTTGTTGCTGCATCAACCATTCTCAGTGGGAACGATGAACAAGAAGATTCTCTGGGGAGATTGTTGTTGTAACAAATTTTTGGAATATAGCAAGGAAGTCCAATTGGTTGGTGACACGTGTGCTTTCTGGCTTGATGCTTGTGAACTCCTCCTTTTTCTATAAGAAGGATTTCAAGCCTAGAAGTAGGGGTTAGCAAGTTAGATATTTTTGGTCGAGTCTAGATGAAGTTGCAGAGCAAATTGAAAAGTCTGATGGTTTTAGGGAAAATGCAACTTAGGTTTTGAGTCATTCTATAATAGGTTTTGAATTCATGGGGATTTGATGTTTTATGATAGTACTGACATTTGAATTGATATGATTAATTCAAACTCATGTCTCTCCATTGTTCAAGCTTATCTGAATTTTGAATTAAATGATCAAGGGTTGTTTCATTCATCTCACTGTTGTGGTGTGTATGATTCTTGTTTTAGGTTTAATTCAAGGAATTAATTAAAATGCTAGAATGGGATTGTAGGTGGATATGTTCTGTATAAGCTATTTTATTTTTTCTGTCTTATCTTATACCATTTTATGAGAATGGGGGTGCCAATGTATGAGAAGATCTTTGGAAACTAGGCATGAAAATTGAAGGTTAAAGAGAATGGGGCTGCCAAACTTACAGTACTCATTGCCCCTTGGTTGTCAATTTTCTCTAAGTTCCCTCAGTGTCGTCCTCGGTGTTGGTATTGACCTTGTTTTCACTCCTCCAAAATCTTCCTCGACGCTGATATTGACCTTGTTTTCACTCCTCCAAACTCTTCCTTGGCACTGGTATTGACCTTGTTTTAACTCCAAACTCTTCCTTGGCTTGATATTGACTTTTTTTCTTTCACTCCCAGCAAACTCCTCTTCATCGGTGCTGGTATTGACCTTATTTTAACTCCAAACTCTTCCTCGGAACTGTCATTGACCTTGTTTTCACTACTCCAAACTCTTCCTCGACGTTGGTATTGACCTTTCACTTCTCAAATTTGATGAGCTACAACCTGGTTTCATTAGCTTTTACAGTAGGTTAATTAAGTTCAAAATTTTGGTGCCATTTAGCTAGGTTTTAATATTATACAATTTAGTTAAGTATATATTAGCTATATTTTACATAATAAATAATCTAATTATTCAATTTATTATAATTATATATTATATTCTTTAACAAAATTATTAAATACGTATAAAATTATTATAATTAATAATTAATAATAAGTATATTTTTATATAACACAAAATATAATTAATATAATATATATTTAATATAATAGTAATATATATTAATATGAGAGAGAGAAACTAAAATTTGATTGGTTGTTTCACGTCAACAATCCAAGGATGGCATGTTTCCTTGGTGATTTATGCTCAAGGTAGCATGCCATTTGATTAAAGATATGATAATTCTCATTTAAGACCTCTTGAATGTACCCATTGCACACTTAAGGAGACCAAGATAAATATAGGGAAGAAAATATAGAGAGAGAGGGAGATAATGACAAACATACAAATAGAAAGGGAGACAAAGAGATAGAGAGGGGTAGAGAGATAAGGATGAATAGATAGAGATATAGGGAGGGTGATTGATATATCTCTCCCTGTCACTCTCTCTATATCTCCACTATCTATGTCACTCTTGCCTCTTCCTCCCTCTATCTATTGAGCTATCTCTCCCTCTCTCTCATTCCTCCCATCTCCTCCATCTCTCCCTACTCTATATCTCTATCTCTATTTCTTTCCTCATACTCTCTCTATCTCTTTCTATCTATATCCCTTTCTCTCCCTCCCCCTCTCTATCTCCCCCTCTCTATCTCTCACCATCTCTCCCTCCCTATCCCCCCTATCCATCGACTCTCTATCTCCACCTATCTTCCTTTCTCTTCCCATATATCTCCATCTCTCTTTCTCTTCCCATATATCTCTATCTCTCTCTCTTTCTCTCCCCATATATTAACTAAGAAGCCATGCAAGCATACAATAGTATATGTTGGTAAAACTATAATAGTGTTTCATTAAACTATAAGTAACAATTATCTTTCTAATGTCAAGCCTTCTTATAAAAATAGTGTTTTATTAAACTATAAGTAGATTATTGTCACCACTCTTCATTCAACATGAAATGCCAAATGTAGCAATTGTTTTGTTGCTTTTGTTAAGTTTCATTAACCAAGCTATTTACCGGATTGAATAAAGTTGTGTTATGACCCTTCTTCTCTTTAAAATAATTAGACAATATTAGCGAGATTGGGAAGGGGAGAAAACTAAACTCCTTCAAAATAGGGGTAGTTGTGGGTTTGTTGGTTTTCTTTGTATACTATATACTTAGTTCCTCTGGGATAAATAAGTAACTTTAGATCATTTTCTTAGTTGTGTATCTTAACTACTAT
>VDFB02193144.1:0-44697 GCA_007258455.2 Sequoia sempervirens
TCACTTGTTTGGGCCCTCCTTATTTAAATTGGACTTTTAATAGTGCCTCAATTTAGTGTTGTTCAATGTACCCCTTTACATTTACACACTTATTTGGGACCTCTTAATTAAATTGAGCTTAATTATGCCTTAATTAGCCCTTTAATTCATTTCCAAGCCTAATTAATTACATTTTCTGTAAGGGAAACTTGACAATAATTAATTCCTAAACATAATAATTTACATTGAGCAGTGTGTGTTCCAGGTTTATGGACCCGAGACCCATTTTCCCATGGGCGAATGGGTCCTCCCTAAACCTTTGGACCTAAATTTAAATTATGTTTTTGGTGGCATTTTAACGATTTCAAATCTATAATTCAATTTCAATTTGTGATATTTGAATTTCAAGAAATTAAGGATACACACCTATAAATACAAGGTTATTTCACTAAGTTTCACCTAGCAATTTTATGAGCACTTTTGGAGCATTTCAAGAGAAATTAAAGGAATTCAAGAGCAAATATATCAGAGATTTATTGCAGCATTCAAGATCCATTCATCATGTCAAAGTCTTCTTGCATCATGCATGTTTTTGGAGCTAACATTTTGATGTAGGTTTCATGATCAAGTCAAGCATTCAAAGTATCATTTCAAGCAAGATTCAAGTGTCAAGATCCACATCCAGTTCAACCATCTCATGCAAGTTGCATACCTGCTAAGATATCCATTATCAAGGTTTCATTCAAGGGTTTGTTGAGTGGTAAAATAGCTTTTTTCATTCTTCATTCCCTCTTTCATGCATTATTTCATTTCAAGGTTTGATTACCAAAATGGGGTTTGACCAAGGCAAACCCCTATTCACCCAAAATAACATTTTTCTCTCTTGTGTTTGGGATTGAAAATTCAGGTTGAAGAAGACTTGAAGACATTTTGAAGTTCAAGATTTACAAAGTTTCCAAAGTTGCAAAAGTTGTAAAAGTTGTCATCAAATCACAGAATCTCACCTACAAATTGGATTTTTGACTTTCTAACACTAAAACCTGGGCAAATCAGAAGCTTCATATCTACACTAGAGACTCCTGAAAGATTGTTGCAACCCTTGTACTTGGACCCATTCACCCATGGGTGAATGAGGCTCAAATCAACTTCTAAAAAACACTTTTGGTGACTGGTACACAAGTCTCTGCCCTTCTCAGATCTGCATTCTATTTTCTGGTTTTGCAAATATTGAGTTTAATATTGTTGTTTCAAGTGTTAGATTGCATTTTGGTGTTGATTTTATATTGTTAGTTTCTCTTCCCAAAGTGCTATTTGACCTTGATCCCCATCCTTCAGTCATAAGGAAATTTGAAGATTCTCACTTTGACTTGATTCAACTAAGGGTTGATAATTAATTCATTGTGTAGATCTCATTTCCAAATGAAATAAAGGAAAAAATGTCCCTCACACATTTTCAAACAATTAACTACCACTAAACCTTATTTTCTTTCATTTCATTTTGGTGAACCTGACATTTGAGCATCATATCTTGTTGATTTGGAGTCCATTTTCAATGCTAGATCTAGGTGTTGCATTCATTTGAATTGCATTACATTGATTTGCATCTCATTTAGGGTTGTTTACTTGCATTAGTTTGCATCTTGTTTGGGGTTTTAGGTTTGCATTTTTGCATCCTTTAAAATCTAAAAAATTAAAAAATATCATTCATTTTGCATAGTATTTACATAGCATTGCATAATTAGTCATTTACATCTAAAAATTAAATCAAAATTGCATCTCAAACTAGGTCTTTTTGCTTGTCATTTGGCACTATTTTGCACTTGCATTTAAACCTCATTTTATAGAAATATGAAATTGTAACTCACTGTATGAAACCAAAATTTGAAAACCATAGAAATCATCTCAAAACCTTTCAAATTAATTTTTAAAAACACTGAAGTGAGACCCATTCTCCCATGGCCGAATGAGTCCCTAATTAGGGCCTTTCCTAAAATTTTGAGCATTAAAATCACTGATTCTGCCTTCCGTGCTTCTGTATTCATTTTGTTGTTTCAATTTTTTGAATTTCTGTTATTTGAAATTGTTCATATTTAGCATAATTTTTCACATTCAGTGCATGGTTTCAATTCAAAATTACATCTAAAAGACATCATTTTCAAGTTTTTGCATAACATAATCAGAAAGTTATCTTTCTTTAAATTTAAAAATTGCTTGCATTGCACTTTGCATTCTAGGATATTTCATTGCACCTTGGGTTTGTGAAACTTGTATGAGCTTCACAACTTGGTGTCCTATTTCCAATACAGTCATGAGACATATTTCGAGACTCATGTCATCTCGTAATACACCATTCGCCATGGACCTTGGGTTTTCTAACTCTTTCACTCATTGTGTTGACACTAGTCAACCCACTATGGATCATACCCTTAACACTTCATTTCCCATGACTTCCCTACCTACACCTAATGTGATTTATGTTGATGCAATGATTGCTAATTTCCCTCATGAGAACCTTTGAAGAATGGATGAAGAGTTAAAGCAATTGAAAAAAATTGTAAGTTCTAAACCCATCACTGCTAATGCTATTCCTATGATACAAAACATAAGAGACTTAATTAAAATTAAGCAAGGAATAGAAACGGTGCTTAGCCTTAATCACATCATGCAACATCACATAAGAAATAAAGAGAAAACACTATAAATCATTCGATCAACCTCATCAAAATTCAACCTCGTAAGGGCCTAACTAAGATGTCGATTAACATTGCTTTCTCACAACATGACATAATTAAACATGCACTTGATGGTCCTATTTACATAGTTGGAAGAATCAATGGAGAGCCTACTAATGGGATATTAATTGATCTTTTTTGTGTAAGGAATGTGATCACTTAAGAATTCTTATTTGTGCATGAGCTTTATCAAGATACTTATGAAAAACTGAAAGCATGGATCAAAACACATAATGGTTTTGCTTGCCTTACGATAGGTTCGATAACTCTTCCTTTAAAAGTTGGACTGAAAACATTATGTGTCGCATTTTCCATCATCCCATCATTAGACCAATTTCATGTGAAGTTAGGCTACCCATGGCTTCACTCCATAAATGTCATCATGTTGGTTGTGAATAAATGCTTAAAGTTTCCATTTAGAAATGAGATCTTTACTGTACATCATAGTGGTTTTAATCTTGTGTCTTCCCATGGGAATTTGTCATTGGATTTATTTTGGCTCGAACCTATGGAACCTATTAGGCCTCGTGAGGAATTATTTTTCAAATCCTATAAAAAATTTAAGGCAAAACACATAACAAAATTATCCCTTACCAATATGCCTCAACCCATGATTGAGCCTCCTATCCTTGACAAAACCATGATTGAACCAAAAGCCCTTCCAAGTAACCAAGATCAAAACATAGCAAATCCTCCACCCATTTCCTATAAGAGACCACAAGATAACCAAATAAGTCTTGTTGTGCCTCCTAAAATCAAACAAGTTTACAAAGCTAAAGAGAAAGTGGTTGAACAACCTCCCATGGTTCCTTTCATTCCTCCCTTAAGGAAAGAAAAAAAAACCTATGGTCGATAAACCCACTCCCACACAATCGCAACTTGAAAATGAAACGAAAAGAAATTGAAATGTTAGAGAGTGTAGGCATAGATGTTGGGCTATTGCTCGTTTATTACAAGCCAAAGAAGAAAATAACAACATAGAAAATCAAAATCCAAACTTACCTCAAGCAATGCATGATGATTCTCCTCCTTTTCCAAAACAAGAAAATCCTAAACCTCGAACACAACAAGAACAAGAACCTTCAATGGATATTATCATTAGACCTTCTATTGTGATTAACTTGGATGATGCCAATGAAATTGAAAAAAATGATGAGGAAGTGAATAAAGAGTTAAATTTATTGTTTTTCTCTTCCATGAGCTTAAATGATAACAATCATGATGATCCTCCTAAAAAGAGTGATTCACCACGTGTTGAACTTGGTCATTGTCCTAGTTTGGCACTTGATGTTGTCCCTTTGGCTAGTTTTCCTCCTTTCGAATACAATGAACAAGATTGGGATGTAGACAACCTGCTAATAGGTTGACTCATATGTGCCTCACTAGTCTTGTATTTATTTTCCTTTTTTCTTTTTGTGATTGCATGTGCATAATGTGATCCCCCATATTGTTCTATTTGATGTGTCTTCATGTTCATTCCTCTATTTGTACCTTCATTCTTCTATATGTTGTAAACCTTTATCTTTTCTTTTGTCTTGTGTTTTCCTTTTGGGGATGATGCAAGGTGTCGAGACATTTAGGTCTCTTCCATGTTGACCCAAAATATTTTTCTTTGTTTTCGATCTCTATGTGCCATTTTTCTTGTTCCATGAGTTATTTGGAGAATAATGATGTTTCTAAGCTCTATAATATCATTCTAGCAAAGACATACGCTGATCCCAAATCCGTGGATCCCTTATGTGTGATTTTGGGATTTCATTTTGGGGGAAACCCCTTCCTTTTTCATAATGTGGCTTCATTTTGAAACAGATGACTTGGCATAGGGCTTTCCAAATAAGCTCCCATGTCTTCCTTTATTGTTAGCATTTATCATTTGCTACTTTAAAGTAATTGCTCACATCGTGGTGTTAGCAATTCCTTTAAAGTGGGGGCATACATTGGACTCTTCTTATGTTTCATTGTGCAGTCTTCTTACTTCTTACAATGTGTCTTCTTCTTGATGTTGTCATTGGGTTTGATGTCCTCCAAGAGTGTGACCTTTCTTGGCATATGACTTTCATCTTAGTGGTGATGCTATGCATTGCATTCCCTAAGTTGTGAATCTTTTATCCTAGACTTGTCCTCTCTTGGAGACATTAGGCACGATGTTCCCTAAGAGGAGAACTTACATGAACTAAGAAAAATCCCCTTGAACATGTCTTATCCTATTTTCATTTTGTTCATAAGTTTTTAGAATAACACATCTTGCTAACCTTATGAAGCTCGAAGTTACAATACTCTTTTTCATGGCCACCAAGCATAACACACTTTGCTTTCCTATGGTGCCTTGTTTGTTCATAAGTATTTAGGATAACGTAGCTTGTTAAGCCTTATGGAGCTCAAATTTTGTATTGTGTGGTGTCTTATTAAAGTTATCAGAGGTATAACTTTGGTATGGTATGGAAGCCTAATAATATTCTCTTATTTTCCACCCTTGGAGGCTCCCCTAGTGGACAATAGATTTCACTAGCCTATGTGAGTGTGCATTGTTGTTTGCATAGAGGACAATGAGTTACACTTGTAAACATTTTTGGACAAACAACTGAGGCATGCTCCACATCGTGATGGATAGTCAAGGTTTGATCCATCTTTTTTTCCTTATCCTTTTTCTTTTTCTTTTAGTCTTCGACATTGCATAATTGAGTATCTTGTCATTGCTGCATACATATATATGATTAACATAGGCATGTGTCTCCTTGTGCCTTTGTTGGTTTTTCCATGAGATCTTAGATATTGGAGGCCCGATCATCCTCCTTGATCTTTTTGTTTTATCCTTCCAACAATTATACAATTAGATCTTTCTTGATTGTCTACTTTAGTGTGAGTTTGATGCAGGGTCATCCTCTCACTAAAGTGGGGGCTAAATATAGTGTAAAAAAATGTAACCCTTTACATTTTCTCACTTGTTTGGGCCCTCCTTATTTAAATTGGACTTAATAGTGCCTTAATTTAGTGTTGTTAAATGTACCCCTTTACATTTACACACTTATTTGGTCCCTCTTAATTAAATAGAGCTTAATTATACCTTAATTAGCCCTTTAATTCATTTACAAGCCTAATTAATTATATTTTTCGAAGGGAAAACCCGACAATAATTAATGCCTAAATAGAACACTTTACATTGAGCAATGTGTATTCCAGGTTTATGGACTTGGGACCTATTCACCCATGGGTGAATGGGTCCTCCGTAAACCTTTGGACCTAAATTTAAATTATGTTTTTGGTGGTATTTTAATGATTTCAAATCTATAATTCATTGTTGGCTTGTGATATTTGAATTTTGGGAAATTAAGGATACATACATATAAATACAAGGTTATTTCACTAAGTTTCACCTAGAAAATTTATGAGCACTTTTGGAGCATTTCAAGAGAAATTAAAGGCATTCAAGAGCAGATATATCAAATATTTATTGCAGCATTCAAGATCCATTCATCATGTTAAATTCTTCTTGCATCATGCATATTTTTGGAGCTAACATTGTGATGTAGGTTTCATGATCAAGTCAAGCATTTAAAGTATCATTTCAAGCAAGATTCAAGTGTCAAGATCAACATCCAATTCAACCATCTAATGCAAGTTGCAAACCTCCTAAGATCTCCATTATCAAGGTTTCATTCAAGGGTTTGTTGAGTGGTTACATTGCTTTGTTTGTTCTTTATTCCCTCTTTCATGCATTATTTCATTTCAAGGTTTGATTACCAAAACGAGGTTTGACCAAGGAAAACCCCTATTCACCCAAAATAAACATTTTTCTCTCTTGTGTTTGTGATTGTAGATTTAGGTTGAAGAAGACTTGAAGACCTTTTGAAGTGCAAGATTTACAAAGTTGTCAAAGTTGTCAAAGTTTTCATCAAATCACGAAATCTCACCTACAAATTCGATTTCCAACTTTTCGACATTGAAACATGGGAAAATTAGAAGCTTGAATAGATTTGCACCAGAGGCTCCCAGAAGATTTTTGCAACCCCTGTACTTGGACCCATTCGCCCATGGGAAAATGAGTCTTAGATTAGCTTCTGAAAAGCACTTTTGTGACTGGTACACAAGTCTCTACCTTTCTCAAATATGCATTATGTTTTATGTTTCTACAAATATTGAGTTTAATATTGTTGTTCCAAGTGTTAGATTGCATTTTGGTGTTGATTTGCTATTTTTAGTTTTTCTCCCCAAAGTGTTGTTTGACCTTGACCCCCGTCCTTTTGTCATAAGGAAATCTGAAGTTTCTCACTTTGACTTGATTCACCTAAGGGTTAATAATCAATTGATTGTGTGGATCTAATTTCCAAATGAAATAAAGGAAAATAGTTCCCTCACACATTTTCAAACAATTAACTACCACTAAACCCTATTTTTCTTTGTTTCAAGACATAACATTTTAAAGAAAATTAAACAAAAAAGGTAAATTTATTACCTTACTTCATCCTACCTTGTGATTAAGGATCAAATAGTTTTTCTATAAAACCAAATGGTTCATTAAAAAGATGCATAGAAGAGGAAAGATATTGAAGGGTATGCAAGTGCATGGTAAGGGGATATGCTAATGGATGGACATGCCATGTGATGAACTAATGTATGTATGAGTGGGTCATCTAAAATATGTATGATAGATTAGGTAGTGGTAGACGAATTAGGTATAGAAGTGTAATACATAATAATGGGTGCATGTATCTAAGGAGGGGTATAGTTGGGAGGAAGACAATAAGAAGGGGAGAGGTAGAAAGAGGACAAGAACTATATGGGGAAAACTAGTATATTTATGGGTGGAATTATGGGGATGAGTACTACTAATGAAAGGATTAACGGTGAAAAATAGATCAATCAATAGTGGAGGATGAGGAGGGGGTGCTAACATTAGAGACAATATATGAAGTAGTTTTAGTATTAATAGCTTGTAGGTCTCTATTTTGAATGACTTGTTGATGAACATATTATGAGTTATAGCTAGTTGTGTTCTAGGTTGTTAGTATTAACCAAACTAGTAAGCTCTCATTTTTAAAATATTAGTTGGTCATATGACCATCATGATCATGATCTTGATTGAAACCTCAATCTCATTGGCTTAAATAGCTATGTTAGCATTTAAATTAGCATTCCTTCTCAATGGAAGATTAAGGCTACGAGTAACTCATGGGATAAACAAAAGATAAGAAACAAAGCTCAAATTTTCACTTTCAAATTTAATTATAGAAAATATTAGTGGTCTATCATTTGAAATAGAAACCCTATGGTATAGCTAAGGGTGACTAGATTGGGAAAAAATAGATAGTAAAATAATGAAGTGTAAACCTTAAAAGGAATTGTCTAGCAATGCAATGTACACAAATCCTATTAAGAACTAAAAATGGTATTATAATAAAAATGTACATTGAAAAACCTAAAATAGATAAGGTATAAATCCTAAAGTGAAACCCTAGGGTCCTATTGGATTGGAGTGGTTCGCCAAAATATAAAGTAAAATCAAATTTCCCTAAATTTAGTCTAGGATAATCTAATAAGATTCATGCACAAAAGCATTAATCAACCTAGATTAATAAATGATAGCTATAAAAATAATTAATTCTAAATTAAATTCTAATTATACAAAAGTAAATGCAAAGAAGGTTAATGCCACTTAGCTTTAGGCCTAAAGAGGAATAACATTATTATTATTTTAGAATCTAGACTATATTGGGATTGACAATAGAACCTTTATGTTTGTGTTTTTCCTTAGATTCCATACAAGATTTGTGTCTCTCTTTGGGTCATGTCCATGCTTATAGATCACTTTCATTACATGGATTTAATCTAGCCAGTGACACTTTACAACTCTTTGGTTCTTGGAATTTATTAGTGATTTCTCTTATATCTAGATTAGTGGTATTTAAGAATACATTTAGAGGGTTGTGACCAACTTACTAGGGACAACTCCTTCAAGGTCAAACCCTAAAAAAGATTAGCTTTATGGTTGTGTAAATATTTGAATTTACAAGCTTCAATTGTGCAAATGCTCCTATGTGATTCTTTTTAGTACAAAAAATTGAAAGATTCATATTATAAATGTTGGATGTTTTACCTAAATGAGAGAATATTTGGTTATGAAAAAAAATTAAGAATACATTTAAGGGTTGCCAGATCACTAGGGGGCAAGTTCTTCTAGATTAAGCCCTAGAAAAGACTAACTATATAGTCATATGAGTGTTTGAATTTATTTGCTTCAACCATGCAAAAGCTCTTATGAGGAATATGCTAATTCTAATTGCCTTAGTGCACCAATTCAAAGATTCTTATAATAAATGCTCCTTGTAAGTTTTAGGATGAGAATATATTTGCATATGAGAGAGAGTTGTAAAATGGGTGCAATTGAATATCTTTAAATACACATACATAGTAATAAATCACACAAGCATGTGTTTGGTCGGCTCATAATGGCTAGTGAATTGAGCAAGAGTTAGCTAAATTTGAATTTAAATTGGAAATACAAGAGTCAAATCCATGGTTGCAAAATTGATCATACAAGACTCATAAAATTGATCTAAGATGATGTAACAATAAAGTTTGTGCATATAATAAATGTTTGACCATGCTAGGTATAGTAAATGTGTTATGTATAGAAATAGATAAAATGCCAATAAATGTGTAGGAATGTGTGTAATAAAGAGAGGTAAAGGCTAGAAGTATGAGCCCAACTTTGAACAAGTTTGTACCATTTGTCATATTAAGCCATTCTTTCAAAATAGACACAAAACTAAATAGGAAATGGAATGGTTATGCATTTTTTACGATTACAACAACCAAATAAATAATTTAAAAATATATATAGCCATCATGAAGTTTATGTGGATTGTTTGATAGGTTGTGGCTTCTCCATAAAATTTATACTTATGACCATCAAATATACATGCATGCATGTCTTTTACTTACAAAAATACTTAAACTTGTGTTTTACAACACACAATTATACAAATAAATTGTGATTCAAATCAACAACCTACATTTTATTAATGTATGTGGGAACCAATTATACTACATGAAGAATAATACTTTTAATTATAATGACTCACATAAATAAAAACTATTTTTATTTTTTTTGGTACAATCCAATATATATGTAGAATAACTATATATATTTGATTGCATACATACCAATTTGTATGGTACTATGGAGAATACATACTGCCCATTTGATAAGGTTGGGAGTTTGACATTTTATGGGAACGAAGTTTCTAATACAGACCCCCAAAACGTTTTGCTCTCACTTTCATTTGGCAAGCACGCGGTCCTTCGACGCGCAAACTCCCGACAAAACTACAAATTAATTTGGCTACTCCAAAGATCAATCAACTGTCAAGCTCTAGAACAACAGTCAACGGTTAGTTCATTTAGGCTCAAAGCTATGGCCGAAGAGCATTAGCAAACGAATTTGATTTAAGTGAAAGAACAGTTTTGTTCTGTTGAGAAGATTGATCTTAATCGGAGTTGTGTTGTGGGGGATTTTAAAATCGGAGTGTTTATTTGTAGTGGATTGTTAAGAGGAAGTGTAACAACCATCATCTGTGTAGGGGAATTGAAAGATTTGTAATAAGTAATGGGCATTCCAATAGCAGCTGTTTTAGTTGCTCTAATGCTTCTTGCTCACCTCTGGTTTCCACAGTTTCTTGTGAATGCCTGTGCGCATACTAAGGTAAACACTGTTCCCTTTGGTTTGAGTTCTCAGGAACTTTGGGTTTTAAAATTTAAGGGGTTTTAATGAGTTGGGTGTATGGATTTTTTTGGTGTACTTGCATATAAAACATATTTCTCGGTAGAGACTAGAAAGACATACACAGATTAATCCTTGGTTTTCCCAAATAATACTTTGTGTGGTAGCTTGCTTTGATGTTGTTTGCTTCAATTATCTTGCTCCCCTGCTTGACAGCGTCACAGCAATGATATTTGGTACCCATTTAGTTAATTCTACTGGATGCCCGCTACAAAATGGTTCATACTTCTACTGATCCATGTACTTTATTCGTAGGATCTTACTGATGGTTTAGAGTCTTTGGACTCCTTGCCAGCTTTTGTGGGTTGTCACAACTGTAGTAGCTCACTGGACCAGCAGCCCATTGACTAGGGGTTGCTTTCGGGTTCAAATATTAGTCAGTCCAGATTAGTCACCTCTAAAAGCATTCATCCCTGAAAAATCTGCTTGGTGTGTTAAAGTTAATGACAAATTTGGTGGACATGAGAACCATTAGGCATAACACAAACAAATCCCATATACCGAGGGCCAGCCTCCTGGCCTAAGGAAGGGGTTGAACTGAAATTCCCACTGTTTAGACACGCTGTTAGTTGATTTTTTACCTGATGCTATGATGGATAGATATTATGGGGAATTGTTATGGACAAAGGAAGGGGTTGGACTGAAATTCTCACTGTTTAGACACGCTGTTAGTTGATTCTTTACCTGATGCTGTGTTGGATAGATGTTATGGGGAATTGGGATGCATTGATCTGCCCAGAAGCACTGCAATTTAGAATTTAATCAAGTCTTTCAATATTTTACAAACACGTCCAAGGACAGATTTATCACAAGAATTGAAATCCTCAAAACTGGAGGATCTATGGCATCTGCTGATAGACCGGTCATCCCTTTCCCTGTGATTTCAGACAGATTTAAAATAAAATTGTAATCCTCAGAATTGGAGGATCTTTGATATCTTCTGCTAAATCAGGCACCCTTTCACATTGATTTTCTTGCTTCACTGAGAATGGGCTTATAGGAAATATGGAGACTTCAAAGTAGTGTTTTGACTCTTTTTCATGTAAAATACAATCCAAGAAACCAGTTTTTTGCATTCCCCAGTTGCTTGTCATTTTGCGGACAGCTGAATTCCCTAGCTCATACTCTCTATTCAATTTCATAAAAGTAATATTCATAAGAAATATAATAAGGGTGTTTCAATTTCAAAGAATCAAGCTCATTCTTATAAGGAATTCTCTCGGTCTTTGTCAATTTCAGTGAAAACAATATAATTCTGAACCTGGTTTTCATATGAAATAGGATTTCAGGGGCAACAACTAACTCCATAAAAGTCTTAGGATGTTCCCTATGGAAATTCCTGCTTTACATGAATCCCTACACAGGTTGACGTAAAATAGGAAATTCTTCTAAGAATTGCATTTATTCACAAGACACGTTAAGCGTAGAAGAATATAAAAAGTCTAATGGCATACCATGTTTTTCCAGATTTTCTTTTAGAATAAAATTATTAACCACCAACCAGCTAGTCAGTATTGCATAGGGTTGGACATGCATGCTGGTCGTGATTTTCCAATCAAAATTCTATTTGGTAATTGGAAAGTACAAGAACATTCCTAAAAGGTGAGGAAATACAGTGTATTCTTTCAGCATTGATTGATAGTGCTTCCAGCCTATATGGAGTTTAAACACTTTAGAACGCTACCATATCACATGCCACAATAACAGAATTTCCTAGAATAGAACCTCGTGAATTGAAACATTTTTTCTATTGTTCAGAGCAAATTTTTGTTTCACTGTTTCTAAAAAAGTTGGCTTCATTTGGATGAAAATAGTCTTTCTTTAAAACAATTTTCTGTGGAAGGAAGATTGTCTTCAGTAGCTCTTAACTTCATAATCAGAGAATTAATACACTGTCCGTTAGTGAAACTGCACAATTCGGTGAGTAAAATAAATGCTTAGTTAGTTTAACTGTAGAATTCGGTGAGTATAACTAATAATGCTATAGTTTTTTAACCATTTTTTTTATTTTTTTTTTGCTGTGTTAAATATTTTTAATAAAATTAGTATACATTTATAAAATTATTTAATAATAAAATTGTAGTGTTATATATATAATTGAAGTTATTTAATGTATTTATGTATATAAATCTATTTAAAATATAAAAATATGTTTTATAATTTAGATTATATATATATATATATATATATATATATATTTTAATTTTGAAAATATATATGTAAGTAATCCGTTTCTTATACGCAACCTCTAAATATCCCGTTTCTCGTCACGTTGCCGTTGCAGTTGCGATTTCCGTTTCTCGTTTCCGGTAACATAGCTATATAGTAGCTTAGTTATTATAGTATAACTAATGAATGGAGGCTTTATGGTGGCTTTTCAATGTAAAGTATAATGAATGACAGAAGAAAGAAATGACCCCCGTATTTGAACGTCTGGTGGCTTTATAGCAGCTTAGTTATTATAGTATAAATAATGAATGGAGGCTTTACAGTGGCTTTTCAATGTATAGTATAATGAATGACATTTTCTCTGCAAGCAGAACTTCTGTTTGGTTTTGACAATCAGTACAAACTGTAAGTTGAAATTGGCATGAAGTTTTTGCTAATATTGCTAGCATCTGGACTGCAGAATTTTGACTTCAAACAATGTTTGATCCCCATAGACCATCATGCGAGCAAGGCACAATTTGCATATCAAATTGCTTCTTTCCTGTGGAAGGGTAGACTTTTAGAGAGATCCATGGGAAGCGGAAGATTTGCCTCAATGATTCTTATACCAATAGCAGCACAAGGTTGGCAATTGCAGGGTTTAGCAGGCACATATTCTTCAATTTGTCATGGTCACTTATGGATAATACTGTTTGGCATGGATGGAATCCTTCTACCTGCTTACCAAAACCATAAGGCATTGATCATAGCAGCAATTTTCACAGACGAGTTGGCTTCTGTTTATTTCTTGTATCCTGTTATACCTTTGTCTGGACCTATTTGTGGTACCCTTGCAGGCTTGCTATGCTCTTATGCATCCCAATTATTGGTCAGTTTTTGGGACATGCTATACAGTTGCAGGGCACGTCCAATCCTGATGATTGTGATGGAGGAGAGCTCTGACATAACAGAACTGATTTGGAAGTGTCAATCTTGTAATTTTGAGAATGGAGTGTTTCTTAATGATTGTGAAAGCTGCGGGAGAACTCGTGGGGTTTTTGCATATAATAATTCTGTCATGTTTGCCTCAGAAAGCTCTTTGATAATCAGGATATCTAATCCTGAGCTTGACATTACAGGCTTGGTTTGGAACTGCATGTCTTGCAATTCTGAGAATGGAGTGTTTTTTCATGTTTGTGAGAGTTGTAGGACACCTCGTGAGTATTTTGCATATGATACTTCTGTCATGGTTACCTCACAAAGTTCTTCGATAAGCAGGACCCCTAATCTTGAGCTTGACAGAACAGGCTTGGTTTGGAATTGCATGTCATGCACATTTTGTAACGGAGCGTTTGTCCATGCATGTGAAAGGTGTGGGACAACCCGTCTGGTATGTGACTAGAACAAAATGCAGTTATCATGTTCTGTTCATCCTATACTTTTTCACATCAAGGATTGCCAATGCCTTTGAAGGTCCCAAGTCTTTAGATTCAACTTTACAGTTACTTTCAACATGGGCTCATTGAACAGTGTCTGTATGTGCTAATTCAGATGGCGGGTAGAAATTTCTGAATGCTTCTTTGCAATAATAGATCACAGAGATAGATTACAAGTGGGATGGAATTTCAGCCCCTGCTTGTTTGGACTTTGATATCACAGATTTTAACTTGGAGATTGATCCAGACCACCATTTCTGTGACATGACGTAGACCAAACTGCAGGAATTTACGGGCACCTGGCATGCCCATTAAAAGCAGTGCCATTGGAATTTATATATATGATGTAGTGTTTGTTTGTAACCTAATACATTGTTGTCATTTGAATATTATAATCAATATTAAATTTGTTGTATGTGTCTCCCAGTTCTCCTTCCCCTATTTTAGTCTGTGATTACCTTTGCTGTTATATTTTATGAATTTTCTAAAAGTTTCAGGTACTTTTCACTTGATTGATAGCTGCAGAGCAGGGCTTTGTATCAGATTGTTATCTTACCAAGGCAGAGAAGAAATTTTGAAGTTGAGTAAATAAAAGAGCCCGAACCTGAATTTCAAACGGCTTGGGGTGAAGCCATAGATGCCATGGAAAGGTTCATTGAAGTTGTGTCCAAGATGAAGCTAGGTTTAATGTTGACATCTCTGATTTTAAAGTTTAATCAAACCCAGAAGTTCAGGTGAATTGGATCCAGGAATTAGAAAGATACTTTGAATGGCTGGAATTGAGGAAGACAATATGAGAAGAGTTAAATTTGCAGCATTGTGGTGGGAGAATCTATAGAAGTTTGGGGAAGGCATGGGAGAAGCTACAGCATGCTTGGGGAAGGGGGGAAAATATAATATGAATTTTTTGGTTGTAGAAGCATGTCGAAGGCAACCAGTCAACCATTATGTCAGTAGGATCATCATCATTATGTCACTAGGAGAGCAAAGTTCATTGTGGCATTACCTCTGTGGTATAGCTTAATGGTATATTGGAGTATATATCTTGCTGCAGAAAAAGTTTTCCATCCAATGTGGGATTAATTTGGGATATAGATATGATGATTTTTTAATAGAAACAATCCCAATTCGCATATTTTTTTGGTATGCCCCACTTGAGAGTAAAGAGATTTCTTCAGAAGCTTGTAGAAGTGTTTTTTTTCAGCCACAAAGAGGAAGGGGAGGCTGAGAAAGAATCTTAAGTCTAAGTTTATGCCCCTCTTGATTATCAGAAAACGTATATAAGGAGCTTCAAAATTAAGGTCGAAAGAGCAACGAGTACAAGCTTATAATGATCAATTCTTTTGGATATAAATTAGAACTGATTTACTAGAATTCAAATAGGCAATAGCTAAAAACATCAATGGGCTTAGTTTCCAGCTCCAATATGGGCTAGTGATACTAATGATGAATAACATGGATGAGGCATATGATAATACCCTTTTAAGGCAGGGAAAAAATGAGCAACAAGTACAAGCTTATAATCAGCAATTCTTCTGGATATAAATTAGAACTGATTTACAAGAAGAATATGAGTAGGCAATAGCTAGAGACATCAATGGGCTTAGTTTCCAAGTTCAATAGGAGTTATTGATATTAAAGATGAACAATATGGAAGAGGCATACGAGAATACCTTTTAGGCAGGAAAAAATGGAAGAGAGGCAAAGTAGTGCGCAAAAGGGGTGGTAGCAATTTAAAGAAAGGAAACTGAAGTTCCTTTATACCCAAGGGAGAAGACCCAAAGGAGATAAAACTAATCAAAGTATGGTTTTGCTGAAAGAGAAAACTTTAGAGGTTGAGGTAGGGGTAGAGGGTAGCAAAATTTTCACCATTGGGATCCTTGGAGTGGTAAAATTGATCCAGTCAAGGTTAGGGAACTAAGAGAAAAATCAAAATTACACTAGCAATAAAACCTCACAAAACTTCATCCAAACACTTACAATGGGGTTAAGGCGTGAAAAATGAGTTTTGAATCAAGATAAAGAGATAAACACTGTCCAGGAAAATTTGGAGAACTAGATATTCAAACTTAACCCCATCAAGCTATAACTTGGATTTGATTTATAGGTATATTCAAGGACATATTCTACTGGATTATTACAGGCTATAACCACCTCTTCAAGACTTTAATTTTCTTATTTTAAAAAATAACCAACTCAGATTGCAATGTTTTTCAAACTTATTGATGTTGTAGACCAACAATGAACATCATACATGAGGAAATATGTTGATTTTTATCTAAAAAATCAAACATGATTACATCAAACTTTCATGGGAGAATTTGGGCAGAATCTCCCCTTACATGACTGATCTTAAACAAATCTACAACCTTCCAACTGACACAAGACATAAAACTAACATTACGAAAACATCTACAAGAATTATGAATGAAATTGAACTCTCTAGCTTACCATTGAGTCAAAACTTCACCCTTGAACTCCCAACCTGAAAACAAACTCTTCAAACAATTTCACACCTCTAACTTGTATGAAAAAATGTGGGAAGCTAACCAAACTTGTTCTCCACTCTTATCAATTTTTTCAATGTCACCAAATGAGAAGATTTTCATGAAATTTTGAAGAAAGATCAAGAGAGAAAATAAGAGATCCTATATTAATGTGGCACCTAATTACAAAGTCAATGGATTAATTAGAAGTGGAACTCTAGCAACTAAGTCATGAGTGACCCCATCCTATAAGAGGAGTCAAATTAAACATACAAGACTCAAACAATACTCACAGTTTAGTAATTAACTATGGATATGCAAGACTCAAACATGACATAAAAAATTCTTTCCTCGTTACAACTCCATATAGATGCATCAATTGGAAATCCAAAAATGAAAACAAAGGTGGCACACGCAAGTTACAATTCCTGTAACGCCCCATCGTGTGAACCCCAAAGGACAACCAAACACCGCACATTTTTTTTTTTGGAAAGCGAAACATTACATAAGATGAATATGTACATACATTACATGAAAAAAAATTATCCATTTACAAAGTCACCTACGCCCTTTGGGGTACACGAAACGATCATTATGAAACCTAACTTTTATCAAAACAAAAGTGAATAAAAAACCAAGATTACATAATGATGACATACAACCATTAATGATCAAAAGAGAGGAAATGATACATCATTTATAATAATTCAATTCATAGTTCAATATTACAATTGTGGAGCATATTTCCACAGATACAACACATCATGGATATAATAGTACATTACATTACTTCAGGAGTACATATGCATCTCGTCGCATAGAGGATAAGATACATCAAATACAAGAATGTTACATAATTGAACATGGTACCATAGAACTGAGGTGGAGTTTTGGATCAACTGCATCATCATGAGCTCGAATTGGGGACCCAATGGGGTGCATAGCACGTTCCACCTGACCACGTGGACCCAAAAGACCACCCCCCATGCTAGGAGTTGACAAGAAAGATCCCCATTCCTCAACCAAAATAGTCAAATGAACCAATAGCAAACCAAACTCCACATCAAGGATAACAACCATATAAGATAACAACCCATAACATTGCCATCACAGAGCCACAACAAAATAATGAAATGTCTAACAAAACCAAATGTCAATATTATAGATCAACACTAAATAACCATAAGAGGTGCCAACAACAATAGGACCCAAAGCCTTCAAATGAAATCGCAATATCAACCAACAATAAATATCAAGGACACCTTTCATTAACATCAATCAAGTTGCCATGAGGCATGTGTGCAACACTAAAAGATAGAACTTGGAGGCTTCAACAACAAACACCAAGAACCAATAGCCTCAACAACATCAACAATTCAAACAACACTCTTAGAGGCAACCAAACAAGGGAAAAAAAATGGGTACTGTGGGAGAGTGTCATTGCATGGCCTTACATGGATTATCCAAACAACCTATCACAAGGCGCCGCCTCCATCTATGGTTATCCTGACTGCCTATCTCAAGGCACCGCTCCATAGGGTGACTCATGCAAGACCACTTACCTTTCGTGAGGACAAGGCAGTGATCTTACCGACCAGGTCTTCTCATCCCATCCTTAGCTTGTGAAAGCGCTAACGGTATGGGTGAGGCACATAATTAATCTTGTTTAATGTTTAACTACCCAAACCCACTAGTTCATTAATTACAATATCACTTGTTTAGGAAACTCTTCCATGGGTTACCCTAACAACCCCTTTGTGCGCCGACCCCTATGAAGAGCCACCCTCCCCAATAGTTCTGAAACAAGACTCACAACAACAAGGGGTGTACCAAACATAAAAGCCACAAAACGAATGCACGTGTGAGGCATGAACCATCTCGCTCAAAAGCCACATCAAAGTCAACACCATGGTACAAGGTAACACCCACAAGAACTCAAAATCAAAAATAAGATCAATGAATCACAAAGGTCCAACCATGGAATATCAACATAAATCAAGTTTTACCATTGCCTCTGGAAGCCTAAAACACCAAATATCCACAAACTCCTACTGAAGATAATTCAAACTCTTCGGGTTCCCAACCATCTCAAAATATGACAAGAAGAAAACCTTAACACAAGAGAAAGAATCACAACATGGAACCACAAAATGGCTTCATAAAATTCACAATTGCAAAGCGACAAGTGAAGAATAAGCGTGGCAAGATCTTCAAACTCAATCAATGCTAATATAAATAATTCTATACAAATCAATCACAATAATCTGTATCAACCTTAAATTCCAAATCAAATCAACATCAAAATTCAACTACCATAATCCATCGTGAAAACAACCCACTAGGCATTTGAGGGAGACCTCAAATTTCTCCTCACACGATACCCAACCACTAATTACTCAACAATCTTACAATTTGATTATTAACAACAATATCAATCACAATAACCAAAATTAAATTAAATTCCAAGGTCGCACACAAAATCTTCACAAGGAAACAAACAAACTTTGCAACCTTAGAAGACACTATATAAACCAAACTCACAATCATTAAGCAATCATGAACGAAATAAACCTAAAAGGGAACCACCAAATTGTAATTCTTAAATTAAACCCTTCTTACATGCAATTATAGTTATCTCAAATTTCCTTCCCTTACTAATTAATTATTTAACTACATAATCAACTCACCATTAAGCAAACTTCTTCCTCTTGCAAATTCAATATTCCTAATTCCATTATCCAATATAATCAAATAATTATCACAATATAAAACATTTAATTGCCAAAGGCAGATACATTCTTTTTCAATAAACTAAATATAGTTAATGCTCCCTCTTAAACTTAAATCAATTTATTCACTTAATTAAATAATCCTCTTTAAAAGTAATTACTCAAATTATTATATAGAGGAAAGATATTTATTCATTTTAAATTACCCCTATAATATTAACTTTAGTAATCCCTTCACTTATATAATTTTCCCCAATATGCTCACCCAAATTTCCTAAAAATAAAACACTTTAATTTTAATCTATAAATCACTAATTTCATTAACAACTAGCCTAAAAGCAACCTAAAATAAATCTAATTAGATCACAACAATAATACACATCTAATGCATATCTACTAGATTCATATTTTATCATAACTTGATGAAGTAAAGTATTCTAAGATTTATAGACTAAGAGCTTAATTTGTTTTAAATACTCTCCGATTGAAATCATTTTATTAAAGGGCATTTAATCATTTGAAGTTGCCTTCAATTACAAGACATATCTTAGAATGAACTATATTATATATATTTTCCTATACATTGTTGTATTCCAACTCATGTAATGGCAAACTTGCCCATATATTACCATCTACTCTAATTTATCAAATTTAAACTATCTTATAGAATAATGTTTTAATATCATATTCATTTACCCGATTACCCATTAATAAGAAATCAAATAATTAAGTGACACTCTTATTCTCTCACTAACATTCTTTAGCTAGTAACCATAATTTAATCGAATGCATCTCACAACATAAATATTGTCCTACAACTAAAATACCTTTCTTCTATAAAAACATAATTAAAGGTTACTTTGTAATTTAATTTCTATTTCTTTACTTTATTACCTATACATATTTAAAGTAAATTAATCTCACATACAAATATATGCCTATATTAACAAATATATTTATTTATTTAAAATATTCACCTAAATTCTATAATAGAGTATATCCTACTAGCATCCACTACTTTAACAAAAATGTTGAGTTTTGTTGCAGCAATTGAATTTGGATTGATGATAGAAAGACATAATAATGACTTCAATTTATCCCAATAAATAAAACCATAACCATAATTAAATCCAAAATAAATAATTCAGATAAGATTAAAATAATTAGTTTAAACAATATAACCTAGAGACATAACAGAGTCAACTGGAAAACAGAGTTTGAAACTACAAGGAAAGGAGGAACTCTAACAGCCAAGACGTTCGGTAAACTTATAACATGAGCAAGCTGACCAAGAAGGAGATATTGTAATGGCTGAGGCAAAAATGTATGCAGACTGAGGGAAGCATAGACAAGGGCGCAAAAAACAGTTTTGACAGAATTCTTCAAGAAATGTGATCTCATGGAATACAATGATTGCAGAATATGCACAACACAGATTTGCTAAAAAGACTTGAGAAACTTTCAAGCGAATGCTACTGGTGGGGGCAACACCAACCCCTCACCCAGAGCCAGTATCCTCCCTGTCGCGCCATCATGGGAGCTTAGAATCAGGCCGCAGGGGCATGCGTACAAACTGTGGAAGCAAAGCCAAGATACATGAATCATTCGACAACATGCCTCAAAGCAAGGCAGTCTCCTGACGCCATCAAAGCAGGGTATGCAGAAAATGGATTTGCAAAGAAGCTCTCAAAATCCTTGAATTAATGAAGCACTCAAAGACACGTCATAACATTGTAAGCTCTGCTTGTGTTCTAGGTGCGAGCAGTCTGGCAGGTTTAGAGGATGAGCGCACAAACTTCACACAACAACAACCCTTAATGCATTACATATATAGCTGATTATTAGGTGCGCTGGTTGGCCTTTATGCCGCTCTGCAATATAAGCTAGGAAGGATAATGGATGCCCTAATGTTAAAACCTAAATGTGTGCATTATAAGAATCTTGGCCGTAATTTACTTCTTTTTAATAAACATGTTCTAACACCTCTATCAAAGCAAAAACATGTTCGAACACCTCTATCAAAGCCTTATTTTCAGGCTGCAAATTCGCCAACTTGGAGAAATGAAAGGTCATTACCAGAGAGAGAGTTTGGGGGAGACCTCAACACCATGGCAGCAGCAAGGACACAAGAACAGGCGTGTGAACTGTTTAGCAGAATTCCTCAAAGAATTGTGGTCAGGCATTCCTAACGAAACGCCAGTCCCTCTCTTCGTGGGTTACCAAGGGTATCAGGGAGGCTGTTTAACTTATACACTCTCTAAAGTCTAAATACTTCAGCTGCGACAGGTTGCAAATGGTATCAGGGACATTAATTTAAAATTTATACACCCTCCAATTAACTAAGTTACCTTGTAATCAATTTAATTTAATTAAATTGATTAATCAAGGCTAGTTATAATGTTACTTTATCACATAATTTCAAAAAGAAAATTTAATAATAGAATAATGAATACAAAAAGACGATTCAATTTAACCAAATGAACTTACTCAAGATCCAAGGATGGTCAAAACAGAGGGACATTACAATTCCCTCCATTATTAACTCATGCAAATTTCTCTTGCTAAGCATTTGGATTGCATGTTAACACTTTGTTTGGCTAGGGGAGTCTTACACATCTTGAACACCAATTTGAGAGGGAAAATGATTCAAAATTAAAATTTTAAATGGTTTTTATAGCCAACAAACAAAATAAAAACAAATATCTTTTGGGTTGATGCCCATTGCTCAATGTCTTAAGATATTCCTACACAAAAAAGTGTGGTGTGGTAACTTAACCTAATGAATCCTTAAATAACCACATAATTAACCAACAATTTCTAATTATTTTTTATATACATACATAAAGTTATGCTCATGGTACAAGACATTACTAAGAAACGATGTGTATAATACTCTTCTCTTTAATTTCATTTATATAAAATCTCATAATCAATATAACTATCAAGCTCACAAATAATTCTCTTCATACATAGCTCATATGATAGTAATCATAGCAATAGATAATAATCAATATTATGTTTCACACACTTCATTTATTTCATCCTTCAATCGTATGGTATAAGATTGAGCTCCCTTCTATAACACTTCATGAGTCAATTTTTGTAATGTCGTAAAATTGCACCCCTTGCAATTTCACATACATTCTTGTACCCACTTTAGTGTCCACTCCCTTAGCATTTTTGTAGGTTCATTTTAGCCCTTGCATCAAATTTTTTCCCTCTTAGGATGCTCAAGACCCCTTTTCAACAACTACCCTTGTGCATTAGCTTTGCATCGAACCTTGTGCTTTTCTTGTTCCCGTTGTTTTGTAACATGATGTGTCTGGACACTAGCGCGCCGCATGGACATCTGAGCGTCGCACTAGCATCCTATGACATTTCAACGTTCAAACAATCATTTTCGAGTGCCTTGCCACTTGTCAGCTACCTTTTATCGGTGGTAACGGCCCGGGACACCTTGTAAAGACTCAGGAAGCTTCTTTCCCTCCTCTTTTCTCTTTAAATCTATTTTTTCAATCTATTAGGCCTTCTTCTTGGTCTTTCTCTCTTGGAGACACTCTCTTCTCTCTTGCTCTCTTGCTTGCATAGCTCTCTACAACTTTCTACAATAGCCTCAAGCTCTCAAGCTCTCTTGGCAACACTCTTTGCAACTCTCTTGGCTCTTGCAACTATCTCTTTCTCCCTTTGGCTTCCTCAAGCCTTGGAGTTGATATCTATCTTGTGCCTTGTATCTTTTGAGCATCTTGGGATTTCTCACAACCCCTATCTATTACATCTCTATTTTGCGATACGGGTTCTCCTCCTTGAGCAGGGATTTCTTTTATCACTCTTGCATTCATTTCATTTTTGCTTATTATTTCTCTCTATCTATTTGGCTGTTTGTGGAGGTGCGAACACCGAAACGAGGGTTTGATTGTGGCAAGCCCCCAAACAACCCCAACATTTTCGCTCGATCTTATGTGCACAGGTATCAAAGATATTCATTTTCTAGAGGCTTCATTACTTGGGTTGTGACCCCTTTCTTTATCATCTTTAGTCTTATCATTTACCTCACTTTATTTTAGTTCTATCATATTCTATTATTTGCTCGCATTTCAAAATTTCTTAGCAGTCAGAGTAGAAGTAGTCACTCTACTATTTTATGAGACATTCTTAGTTTTTAGTTTGTATGAGATGCCAACATGCCTCTGGGACTTCAGCACACTGCGCTATAGCCCGAACTCCGCACTACTATCCTTTGGCCGAAAACTTGCTAGTTTGTTTGGAAAACCTCTGTGACCTACTCTTTCTTATTTTGGAACTCTCACTCAGTTCCTTGAGGTAGTTTAGGGTAGTTCGCTCCCTAGGATTCTCTTGAGAATAAAGAGACTCGCGAGTAGTGAATCCCCCTTTTCTACAATTTTAAACCCACATTAATAAAATCATCAATCAAGCTCTCTTCCGAGACATATCATGTGTATTCACTTTATAGGTGTAAAATCACAAATATCAAAAAATCATCTTAGTAGTTGAATAAAATAAATGAAAGATCAAGCTTAACCAACAAATAATGACATATTTTTACAACAATAATGTATAATATTTAATTAACTCAACAATTAATTTTAAGGTTTTTCAACAAAGTAATCATCACAACAATGCAAATATCATGACATTAATAAATAATAAATAATAAATAAACCTTTAAACAACAATTTTCCATAGGGCACATCCTTCTAGGTGGCACCCCTAATGTCCTAAGGAGTTGGAGAGGATGTTCCATTTTTTAGAATTGGACAACCTACTCCATTTGGTGCATAAAAATAGAAAAAGATGATATATAAGATTATAGATAAAACACTCTAAAATGGTGAAATGAGGAGGATTGTCATTGCAAATTTGGCACAATGCATATATATTTTTATAATTTAGTTGTTTTTAGTTTGTTTGAGTTATTTAAATAGCAAGGATTGTTGAAAAATCATTGCAACAATAAAAAAATGTTATTCATAAACATTGGTGGGGAAGCTCCACATATATTGAATCTTATAAAGCTTTGGTGGGACAATTCAATCTATGTCAAATATAAAACCTTAGCAAGGAAGCTCCACTATCACCATTCATATAAAAAATATCACTACTTTGCTCTTGTTAGAGATTTAACACAACCACTAAATGTTCATCATATAGATTTCCACAACCAAAAGCATCACATCAAGTAATATGTTCATTTTTCAAAAACCATACTAGAAAAGCACATAACACTCCATGATATAAAACACCCATCATTTTCACATAAAATTACCTTTTCAATAATATGGTAAAAATAATATTGCATTTAGAAAATTCCTTTAAAACCACTCCTGGAGTACACAACCTATTATTATCACATCCTAGTCCAATCAAACATATCACTTGTTCATTGTTTATCATCATCATTAATTCACATTTTATTTGATGCAGCCTGAACAATTTTCAACTTTTCTTTCTAAAAGCTTAAGCAAGGGTCTAGGGGTGATACCCCATGTAGGGTTGACAAGCAACATACCTAATAGGATCTTGGGGTAATGAATAGTATGGCTTTAGAGGCTATAGGAACCTCTATGACATATGAGTTATCTTGATTTTTCTAAGTAACATGTAAATGATAGATAGGGTCCATTCATTTGGACTACCTACATATCCAAGCATGGGAAACAAGGCCATGCAACTCTCCTAATTAACTATGTGTTTAATTAGAATGCTTCTGGTAAAAACCATGTGTAAATTTTTGAATCAACATTTCAAATTACACTCCATGTTTAATTTTTGATGGATCACAAAGTGTGAGTCAAGATGTTGATTAAAAAAAAAACATATAAATATGATCAAAATCATTCTAATTTATTGTCATGGACTGTGGAAGTATAATGTGCATAAACTATATATTTTACAATTAAATTATTGGTTCTAGGTGTCAGATATATAGCATAGCCATGGTATAACAAGCAATATATTCAATTTTTGAATGTTAAAAGCCCTTAGTTCACAACACACAAAGAGGACCATGTGTTTTTAACTAATACAAGTTATTCAACAAGTAAATAACCTAGTACATCACCTTGGCTAACATAGATACCAGTTTAGGACTCACTAGATTAGGTAGAACCATAGGCACGTAAGATTAACTATTATTATCTTGTAAGTCTATATTATGTACTACTCTAACAAAGATATTTATATGTTTTGACACATACAAAGTGTAAATTCCATATTCAATGTTACTAATGGTTCAAAAGAGAAAGTAAGAGAGTCATCTTATTGAGTAACAATGTGAACAATTAAGCCTCATATATAGGATCTTGGTTTGTGTCCAGGATATTGTATTCTCAAAAAGGAGGCTTAAAACTTATCTACAAGCTCGAAGAAAATTATTATAATGAACATACAACTCTCATAGAGAGAACCTCTTCAAATTCATGGAGAACAATCTCCCATGAATACACATGGAAATATCCTAAGAGTTGCAACAATAAAAACTACATAAATCTCTTGAGAGTTGTAAAAACTAAAACCCAAGCATGCTCCCTCCTTAAAAACCTCATATTGACTTATTTTTAATCTCCTCTTCAAACTTTAGTTTCTTATTTTCTTAATTTGTATCCTAAAACATCAATGTTGGCTACTCCTCTTTTTCTTAACACTTTATTTATTTGGTTGAAAGTCAATCTTGATATCTTGGTGTTACAAACCAATATTCATTTTGGTACATTGGATAAAAACTTGAAAAGTGAATACTTGTTGCATCATCAAAAAGTCTTCATATGCAAAAAGGAATTATCTTTGCACCTTGATGAGTCTCCACTTTAGTGTTTTCTAGAGGATGTCTCTTGATGCATAAAAATAACTTATAAAATAAGAATTAATTATCAACAAATGGTCCAAGTTCACTAATAGGGTACATGTTAAATACTATTCTCTTTTAAACATCATTGTTGTGTTTATAATTGATATTTTAATTGTTGCTACAAAATATTGACTATTAATCAAAGTCATATTATAATTGAGGTCCATGAACTCTTCCTTTCTAAATATCTATAAAACATAAGTGAAAAATTCACATGAAGTAGATTAGTGGCCTTGATTAGTATGCATATAAGATGCTATGGAATGGGTCTGGAATGTGTATTGTGTTAAACATCAGGTAAAGCCTAGATCAGCAAGTTCTTATCATAAAGCTAAAAAAATCATTCCTTAAAGCTATAAAAGGGAAATGAAATAAGTTGTATAATAATGGGATTGACACCCACAATGATTATTAATTCCATGTGAAAAAATATGTTTTTGTCTATGTTGCAACTCACTAAAGGAAGATAAAGCTCTAATACTAATATTTGAAATTCATTTAATTGTCAATGCCTAATTTGCACGTATTGATGTTGAATATAAATTATTATTTTTTTTATACCAAGTGAAAGGGTAATGAATAAGTGATCCACATCATCTTTGATAGTAGAAGATGGAATTATATCATTGCGTGAAAGGAATTATTATGCATCAAGGCTTGGAAAAGGTAGGGCACCCTTAGCCATTTTTGCATGGATGGTTTTAGTAGCATATGATATTAGAGTCAATTAATTTTTCTTGTCCTAGCTATAAGCACTTCATGGCTCTACTTTCAAACAAAGGATTTTTGTTCCTTTTCTCTTTCATTCCTTTTCCATTTGATTTAATTTGAATAGAATTAGATTAGTTTCTATCATTTTTGTACATTTTTGGACATCTCCCATGCTTCCTATTTTGTGTCTTGGTTTCCTTTTGTATACACAAATACATCTTGGGTTAGAAACTTGATTTTTCTACCATTCTAGGATGATAATGCATGGGTTGGACACTAGCATAGGAATAGGATGAAATTGTGGCATGCTAGCATTTAGGATAGTGAGTTGTTGATTCTATTTTCTAGGTTCTTTGTAATTTTATATTTACTATTCTATTTCCAAAATTTCATTCATATTTTTGTTATCTTTTGTTATTCTAGTTTTTAGAACCCAACTTACATAATATAAATATAACTTTTTTACAACAATAACTTTTATTTTATAGGTTGAAATTGAATGAGACAATTTTTTCACCATTTTGAATTTATTTAGATCACCCTCATCATTGTGTTTCCCCTTCCTACTTTTCTTCCCTTAAATCCTATATCCCATAATTCTAGTTGGTCAATTGAGTCCAACCCCTAGTCTTCTAGATTAGTAATTGATGAAGTAAAATTTTAGGTAATCAAATTACTATAATAATTAAATTAACATTAATAAATTATAAAATGATGGTGAAACATAATAATTTTTTATGTGTCATTTATTTACCATTTATTATTCATACACCCATTCACATATGCATACATATGTAAAACATAAAATAAAAAATACATATAGTTGCATGATAAATGTTAAGTACAAATCATCCACATGCACAAAGGGATAGAAAATATCTACCATATGTAGTAGGATAAAATTATGAACTAAATTAGTATAAAACTAAACATATAAATGAATCATTAATGCCAATGTTTGAGTGTATGGTGTCCCATTTGAGAGAAAAAAAATTATTGATGGCTACAAAAAGATGCCATAATGCATAAGGCTTTCCATGTAAGGGAATTTCTTGAACATACAAATGAATAAAATTAAGAAAATCAATAGAATGTCATTATTAATCTAGAGTTTAATTTTTATCCTACACCACAAGTATGAATGAAGTTTAAAATAAGTCAATTTGACACATGTATATGTTATTTCTCTATTCTTTTTACAATTCATTTAAGTGAGATGAGGTGATATAGTTATATATTGTACCTTACCATCATGGCATATCCTGTTGTCCCTATTTTCCACATTATTTTAGCCAACATCTCAAGTACCTGCACTTGAGTTGTTTTTTGTTTTCCATTTTATAGTTTCTAAATAAACAAGGAGAGTGAACAACAAAGGCATGGATATGAGACAAAAAAAGGTAAATTTGAGGGTACCACATACCCATTTCAAGAAACAAAACTACCTTCCATGTATACTATCATGCCCAAGGGGGAAGATTATTAAGCACCAAAAATTGTAGGGGCATACATGGTAGTCCAATGATGATCTATCAATTTATCTCACAAGACACATGGTATAAATAAGATATATTCTCCTCCTTTTTAGTATTAATAGAAGTGTCTATTTAGCATCTAGACCCTCCCTTTTATTCCTAGCTTTTTTTTTTTCTTTTGTACCCTTTTTCTCATCCAAAAGTACACTTTAACAACTTAAATAGTGGGGTCACCCAAGCATTCTTAGGGTTTCTTAAGAATTATGAGGGTTGCCTAGGTGACCTATGCTATAAAAATGAGTGATCCTAGCTAGTAAAAGGGGTGACCATGGTTTTTTATTGGCACACAATTCTTTTAGTTCTAATAAATTTTCCATCATTTTTGCACCAAATCTCAATCCTAACTATGTTCTAATGTCACCTAATTTTATCAAATCTTAATTTATCCCCTTAATTATGATTTTAATTAATATTTCAAGCCTATCTATGTACCATTATTATATTCCAAATGGTGTTTAGGTGTTCATTGACAACCTCACATAGGAAGTTTTATTTTTCTACCTCTCCTTTAGTAATTGTTTAAGCTAGTTAGAAGGTTAAATGTGAGGTTCCCAATCCAAATTCCATGCATTATTTGTATTTCCATGCTTTTTATGACCTCTAGTCTCTTTCAATAGTTGATTTCCAGCTTCAAATATTCTATTGTAGCAATACAACACTCTAGACTATTTCCCTCTTTTCTTAGTTCCCTATCTCCCATTCTTATTTTATCAAGTGGATTTCTCCAAGTTGGAGAGAAGGAAATATGGAGGATTTGAATATCTTTGAACATGGCAGTAATTGTGAAAAAAATTAGTTCCTTGGGTGTTTTATGATTAGTAGTGTTCATTAATGTTGTTTTATAGGGGTTTTTATGAGTATTCATTAGGGTTTTTTCATAAAAATCCCTAAACGTTGGCAATACATTGCACTTTTGTTTTAATCTTGTGTTGACTGCCTATCTCAATTACCTGACCCTTTAAGTTGTAACCTAAAGGCTTTTGTGCCATGTGTTTATCGGCTCCATCTCCTAAGATATTGTAAGTTCCCTTTACCATCATGTGTTTCTAAAATCGTTTTTAACCCCCACGCTTTGTGTGGTCCCACATGACACGTGGTGGCATTTCACATAACTCCTTTGTTTTATAGAGGCATCAAATGCTATTAGTTTCTTTCTACAAGTCTAAAAACACTCTTTTAGAACCTAAGGTGAATGATGTGTACAAATCAAAATCTAATCAATCCTTATGTTTCCTTTTTTTTAATGACTTAAATTTCCTAGAAAAGCCCCTTTTTATGATGCTCCAAGGCCCCTTACTCCCTAGTGACAAGTTTTTATTAAATACACATGCTCTAAATGTCTTTTAAGTTACTTGAGGAATAGTTTATTAAGGGTCCCACCTTTGTCCTAGTTAGCACTAGGTGTCAACTCTTGGTTAATTTGTGCTTGTTATATGCTTCACAAGGGATTTTATTTCCAAGGAATTCTCTTTGCAAACAAGTGAAATTCATTTGTTCTATGTATTAAGGATAACTAATTCCTTTTCATGCAAGCTTTAACCTTCACAAAATAAAGAATGTTTGAGCATGTCTTCCCTCAAAATCTTGTTTCATTTTAAGTTTTTGGTGAAGGAAAGTACTATTGAGAAAGTCTTAAAGCTATTCTTTTTCTTTCTATGAGTCCTCAAAATCACGACATGTGTCTAGGATCTATTCAAAGAAAAGGAGGTTTTCTTTTCACAGAAGGGATTTTAAATCCTTGCAACCATCATCAATATTCAACACATCAATGGCCCACATTCAAAAGAAATATCGACTAATAGTGGTCATGCATTTGAGCATGCATGAACATTGATGAAAGATTTGATCCATAACTACTTGATTTTTTGTATGAATTGGTTTAACTACATATTTCAAAATCATTCAAGACATAAATAAAAGGTTGTAGAGTGATTTTTTTGTGAATTTTTGGATGAGCTAGGGTTTTCGATGCCATTTCTAGGATTTGTGGCAATTTTCAAAGCAATAAGTAACTTCAAACCTTATTTCTGCATTTTTTAAAGAAAAACTTGTATTCCTCTCCAAAGAAGTGATTTAGGGTTTAGAAAGCTATAAATTGTTGAATTCTAAAATAAATCTTTGTAAAAATCTTTCAAAAACCCTAAAACTCTAGTTTATAAACCCCAATACCTAATTGTATTAAGCCATGGCTAGAACATCAGGAGAGGTTAAGAGGGGTTTCAATGAGGATATTATGGTGTAGCTACCAAGGTCTACAAAAAGATCAAGGGTTGGTCAAGGGTCCAAAATTTTGTTAGAAAAAAATGCAGATAAGAATGATTGTTGCAAAGATGCCATAATTTCCATCCATGGCTAACCTTGTTCAAATATTAGTATAGGAAATGCTTTGTAGATAGATCAATTTCAAAATTTTGGAGGTTGGGATTGGGGAAATTGGTATTGCCCAAATGGTTTTATCAATGTTAATCTAATCAGAGTTGTGGCTTGGGCACACAATCCCAATACTAGGGGAATTGTTAATAATAAGGGTGCTACTCTGTTAACTTTGGACAAAGATTTTATATGTGAGGTTTTTAATTTGGATATAAATGCTCAATTTCCCATTGATTTAGGATAATTAACAAGGGAGTATCACAAGTTAAGAGATAGTTACAAAGCAAAATGGCTATTGAGTTTCGGGCCTAGAGAGCTAAGTAGATAAATTCAAAGGTTTACTAGTGGAGACTTTGAACCATTTAATTATGATATATTTGAGGATTACTTTCAGAAGACCTACTTTTTCTTGTGTCAAGTGTTTGGAATTGATTGTAAAACTCAAATTCTAGTGAACTTAATGGTTTTGGTAGTCAACATCTAAAGTAGGGATGTAAATAAACCATATGATCATGCATGGTATGTTGTTGGGAAACTCCATAAGGATTTAAGTTCCCTTAACAAAGATTCCAACATTGTCCACTTTAACTGGTATTATTTATTGTGTTGTATATTAATTTATGCTGGAAAGAAGATTTGGGATCCAAAATTGAAAATCAAAGCCTTCAATGAACAAGAACTCATGTTCTTGGTTCAAGAGTGGGTGTATATGGGATAACAATTGTGATACTACCAATTATTGTATTTTTGAGCTATATTTTGTTAGAAGTGTCCTCAATAAATTGGCATATGCTATTGATTGGGGTCTATCAGTGGAAATAAGAAGATTCTTAAGACCGAAGTAGCTCCAACCAAAATTAGGGTTTGATCATAACTGGGGATATTGGTTCTCCCATTTAGATTCCCTTGTAATCAAATTTTATGGCTCCCTAGTGGCTCCTCACATTCTACCCAAATAAGTCCCAGATAGGATTGCATATTTGGAATAATTTGGTAATTGAATGAGGTAGATAAAAATCATTTCAAAAATTATAAGAAACATTCAATTATTCCTTCCACCTCATTTTTTAGACTTCATGGTAACATCTAGAGAAGGGTTGGAAGGGATTCTTAATAAGGTGTTTTCATACTAAATGAAGTTTGATAAGATAAAAAAGAATGATCCTAAACATTTCATCCATAATGTCAGGGTGCAATAAAAACTCTTTGCATTCATTCATGAGTTTGATCTTATTAAGGATCTAATAAAATTTTTACCCTCAATGTTGGAAGCCACACAAATAAGGGAGTAATGGGTCAAAATTAAGATGTTTGAAGAAAGAAGGGAGGGATTAGATCCTTCTTATAGAGGAGCATACACAAATATACAAGATCCCATCCTAAGGATAATAAAAATGTTGGATAGCACAACTAGTCTACTGATAAATGTGTCATTAAGAGTTCAATAAAGGAATGAACCTGGTCCTTCTTCACCCCATGTAGTAGAGAAAAAATTTCCTAAGAGCATCACACCTTTGCAACAAGTGGCTCCTCTTGCAAGATTTTTGGTATATTATCCTATTACTCTTGATGAGTTCCTAGAGGACTCCAATTTTCTCCAAGTAATGTGTCCCCTTAGGAGGTTTGTTGCTGAGAGACCATCCATCCATTGATAAGATATTGATTAGTTTTGACATTGGAGATCAATTGGTTGATGATGAGAGAGCACTTGCATGCTCTGAATTTATGAAATATGACAAATTCATTGCAATAAGAGAATTTAGGGATTTCATCCTAAAAAGCAAAGATGAAGAATTGCATCAAAATATGGATGATCAAAAGCTGATCAAGGACAAAAGAAATGAGATCATCACTGAGTTTTGTGATAAGGTGAATTAGGAAATGATAGGTATGACACCTAAGAAAGGAAGAGAATTGGTCAAAAAACATGATGAAAACATGAAATAAACAACACAAAAGCATGTAAACTCATCTAAATCAATCAAACCTTCATCCCATAGGGGGATTGGTGCTCCTTTCAAGTGGAAAGAAGCCCTTTCCCAGTTCTAATGATAAACTCCAATATTGTAGATGATTATAAGTATGAAATTGATGCTAAGTGATGAAAATAAGCTCACAAGTGATGAAAATGGTGATTACTATGAAGTAAAATGCCTATAGTAAGAATGCATGAAGTTGTGGATCCATATTTTGAAGAGAATGCTTCTATTTATATAAGTCAAGGGTTGAGAAATGAGAGAAATTGGTGAATGTGGGATAAAATGGGAGCCAATAGGAATGTGACACTTGTCACAATTCTATTGGGTGAGGGTGGAGCACATTTTGAGAAATGTGTTGATGAGAGGGGATGAAAGAGGAATAAATGAAA
Source organism: Sequoia sempervirens (assembly GCA_007258455.2). NCBI lineage: Eukaryota > Viridiplantae > Streptophyta > Pinopsida > Cupressales > Cupressaceae > Sequoia > Sequoia sempervirens. Next base: position 33,143 of record VDFB02193144.1, read on the forward strand.
ATGGCTGAGGATTTGAAATGTTATAAGAAGAATTTATTGAATGTGGTTGGAGATGTGAGAGGATGTAAGAGGAGTTATTGAAAATGTAAGAGAAGTTATTGAGGATGTGATAGGTTTTTGAAACCTTTGGAGGGAAATTGAATGAGGAGGTGTTTGGGAGGAATATTCCTTGGAATATACCTTTGTGAGGATAAATAGAGGAATTAGATAATTAATAGAACTGAATTTCATGTGCAACCTGGTTAGTTGAACATGGGTTGATTTAACCCTTGAGTTAGAAGCTGGAGGATTTATTAATGATGATTAGAAAGTGATTTAGGATTAATTAATTGGAATGGGTTAGGGGATTGTGACATTTGATTTGATTGATTTAATCAAATGAGATGACTTAGGGGGATTTAATTAAATGACTTAATTTAATTAAATATGATGAACATTAATTAGAAGAAGGGTGAATTAATCTAATAAAATTAATTATTTGATTAATAGTTGAATTTACTAAATTTAACTAAATAATGCTAATTATTTAATTGATTGGTTAGTTCAAAGTGATTTAGGAGGAAATGGTGTTAATCAAAATCATATGCATAATATCAATCAGGTTTATTTAAGTGTCTACATTTTTCCCCTCTTTGAAGTGAGGTATCTATTGCATTGGTTCAAAGAATAACATTATCGAGTTCAAAATTCTAAAATTTTCCAATTTTTTGGATGCCTCATTGCTGCCCTAGCAGAAGAAATTACGTTGCTACACTGCCCCCTCGAGAGATCAGGCGAAAATTACAAAATTTGGGTTGAGCTCACGAAAAAGGTTTGACAAGGATTCAGGTGCAAAAAATAGCCCACAAGATGCGAAAACAGGAAAACAACAACGAGAATGGGTCAAAATGGGCTTTGTTTGGAAAAAAATAGATTAACGGGCTCAAAAACCCTAAAAATACCCCAAAAAAACCCTAAAAATTTGCATAAATTGGGTTGAAGGGGTCATTTTCAAATCATTTGCACACCTAACCTTTTAGAATTCCTATGATTTTTCTCTAAGGTGCTAACAGAATGGTGGCTCACGTGCTTCCGAGACATCGGATGGAGTGGGTCTAAGAGTTCCAGAGGACTCAGGACGTAGGACCCTTAGTATTCCTTTTGAAACTTTTCTCATTTTTCACGTTTTTGATGCATTTATTAGGGTCCAAGTAGGTTGGCCAAAAGTGGCTTTGTAGGGCATCACAATTGTTACAGTCAACGTCACTTTTTTCTATGTGAACCTACCTTTCTAGAATAGATTGTGCGATGCTGGAAGGTCCTAGGGTCACGCAAAAAATGTTGAACCGTTATTGCATGATAACATCGCGTGGGCCCAAAAGAGTCCAACGTCACCCAAAAATGATGATTTTCCTTTGCAATATGGTGTTGCTTTCTCCTATAGCATCAATTTTGTGAAATCATAGAGCACCGCCTTTGCCAATACCAACTCACATTTGTTTTTTAGGAATTTTTAATTTTTGAAAATATGCCAAGTTGATTAAATTTGACGTTGTGGGAATTTTGGTTGTAGGAGGTCCTTCAAGTGCTTAACTCAAAGGAGCACAAAGGCTAGATACTACGCCGAGCAAGGAACTTGACAGATGAAGCACTATTTTTCTTAGGTCGATTGGATTTGGACATGTGGCACAGATGCCCGAGGTTAGGACGCACTTAGTGATGAGGACGACACTGGTGGAGAGATGGTGGAGCGAGACTTCATCATTCCATATATTGACCAAAGAGGCCACTATAACCTTGGAGGATGTATGGCGGATCTTATAGATCCCCATACACAATGAGCACATTATATATAATGTCGAGGCCAGTGGTGATGAGATATTTTAGCTATTTAATATCGATGAGTATGAGACTGATAGTGGGCAGATTGACCTTGCTCAATATGAGGAGATTGCCCCTGATTTGACCCTTTTTGTTGGTGCACTGATCTTGGGAGTCCTCATTCCTGATAGGTGATCCAAAGGCTGCAACGTTGGATGGGGGATCATTTGGTTGAGGATGATGGAGGAGATGACTATCTATGCCTAGGATTCAGTCGTCTTGGCCTCATTATACCATGATATGCACCAGGTTGTGTACTACGGGGCCCGTAGGATTAGAGCGAGAGTGACACTCCTCCATGTCTGGGTGTATGAGCACATAACTGCTTTGAGGCCCACTATTGTAGATGTGTAGAAAGATCATGATGATCCAAAGGTCTACAGATACAGGGGTATGACTACCCTCCATTACATAGGTATCACAAGCATCCCGCACTAGAGGCGGGTGATTGACGAGATGACGATATTCTGATGGAGACCCTAGATCCATTACCACAGGTGGCATGATGATGGTGATAAGTTATTTTATTACCATTAGACAAGGTATATGCAGGGCCATGAGCACCACATGATAGAGCAACACCTTCCTGATAAGGTTGATTGGCAATTTGGGGAGGTGCAGTATGCACCTGACTTGGCATACAAAGCCATTTTCACATGTAGATCCAGCCCTAGGTCGCTATTGATGATTTAAGGGAGTTAGGCTCATGCCCTGATTAGATTGACTTTACTAGTTGTGCCAACGACAGGAAAAGGGTTGGTCAAAGGACCCCAGATAGGATAGGTACCACAACAACCACCTCAATAGCCCCATGGTGAATAGGATGGAGGTGGAAGGGATGGTAGATAGGATGGACACGATAAACAAGTGCCACCTCTAGTACCACCAGTTAGACAAAGGGCACCACAACAACCCCCACTAGGTCCCGATGCTAGGGACGAGCATATAGTAGCACTACAGGCATAGGTATAGGATCTGACAGGGCAGTTGTAGCAGGAACAGACCCAGATAAAGACCCTGATCCAGGAGAGAGATCAGGCATGACATAAGGTGGTAGAGGAGCACCAATAGAGACAGGATTTAGATCTTAGCCTATCCCAGGAGATGGGTTAGAGACAAAAATTTGAATCGATAGTGCAGCAGGTACAGGAAAAAGCCACATTCCTAGCTGAGATATACAAGTGAGCGATGCAAGAGACATTGTAATACAAATTTCTTTACTACAGAGCCTACCCAAAGGAGCACCAAGAACCATATTTCTCCCATATTAGCTAGGTTGCTCCAAGTAGGTCTCAGCCAAGGGCTTCAGGCAGACCATCAGGATCCCACCATCAGAGCCAAGGCAACCACCATAGTGACTGCCAAAGCGAGGGGAGCTCAGGGCACCACTAGTGCCTTAGACACTTTTTTTTTATGTATAGCCTGATTTATGATGTGTATACATTCATTGGCTAAGTTTTGTTTAGCCTCTTGTATATTTCAATGATGACATTATATATCTGATTATGACTGTATCATGACATTCAACTTTTTTGATATACATACACGAGATGACTTTGATGATGTGATTGTATTTTACCTTATATGTTATGGATGCATTTAATGTTTATGTTATGATGCTTTATGTTTTAATGATGTGATGCGATATTATAGATATATTGGATGAATGCATATGTAATGTATGATGGATCTATGTGGATGCACTTTTATGTGATGGATGTAAATCTATATTATGGGATGATATGTTTTTCAGTATCTTTTCAATGTGCAATATGATGATGCAAGATGTATGAATGCATGATGTGATGAATGATAATGCAAATGAGTTATTTATGAGATGCTTAGAATAATAAGTCTATATTATGCTAATGGCATGATAGATGATGCTTTCTATTATGATGATATGTGTGTTATGCAATATGCTAACGGTTTGTGGATGCACGATGGATGCAAATAGATTTTTATTTTGAATGTCATGATACCATGTTAGTATGTGGAGATAGAAGAAAGAGGGATCAACCCTTGAGCTCGGGATGATGTAGAATTCCAACAAGTCCACGAGTCATTGAGACTTTATTAGATATGATGATGAGTGATGATGATGCATTGCTTATCAGGGATTGGGGACGTAAAGAGCATTACTTTCCTTATGTTTGATAACACACATAGATATGATGCATCAAGGTATAGAAAATAGGATGGTGTTGTACCTAGTGAGATGGACTTTGAATCAACAAACAAAGAGGAGTATCCTTTTTCAAACTCGACATACGACACCTTATTAGGATGTACTTCAGACATTTCAAACATCTTAGACCAAAACACAAAGAGGAAAAACCTCCAAATGTAATAGTCAACAAGATATCCAAAACATCCTCCCTACACACCAAAAAAGATTAGCATGACCAAGGTTATATTACAAGAATATCCAACAAGCATAGCAGAAAAAAGATAATGATCAATGCCCCATTACTTTCTCTCTAAATAATTTTGATTGGACATCATCGAGAGGTCATTAGAATGAGCGCAATAAGATAAATCAAAAGAAAGGATTTAAGTAAACAAACAAGCCCATGTTCTTCATACCTCTAGCCAAGACTAAACTATGGTGATGTATGATGTTGATGTCCATTGTAGCAAGGATGCATCCTAGGACATGATGATTAGATGTTTGTGAGACTAACAGAATGATAGGCTATTAATACCAAGAGTTGACCAACCTATTTACCTAATAACCTAGACTTAAGACCCTGACGTTTGAGTTTTCACTTTTAATTTTCTATACTTGTTTCCAATTGTTTTGCCTAAGGGTGAAGACGATGATTGATTTATTGTGAGTAGATGTTTATTGTGAGTGAAGGTGATATGGAATGGATTATTTTGGGTTTTTTGAATGTTTTTGGTATTTTGAAATGTTTTGAGGTTGGTTTGGGATTTTCGAGATGCTTTCCAAATGTTTTGATTTTCAAAGTTTCCAATGTTTTTGGTGTTTTCTAAGATTTTTACCAATAACCTAACCTAAAGACCTATCCTAGGGGCCTCAGGGGCTGATCAAATATTAGCCTTGCCTACATTATACATGCAGAGACCACGTAGTTTTATTGACATAGACTCGTTTATTGATGAGATGAATAATTGGATTGTCAGTTTATTATGACAGACTCCTAAAGGACTAACCTAATGTCTCAGAGGATGATCCAATATTATCCTTTCCTATGTTCAAGCTAAGAGACAACGTAGTTCAACATGATGACTCTTTTTTTTTTTTACTTTTCTCTATTTTTAACCTTTTTGGATTTTTTGACATTTCTTTGATGTTTTTGATGTTTTGATTATGAATGTTTTGATTTTTGGTTTTATGAATGTTTTTGGATTTTATAATTTTATGAAAACTTTCAAGAATATACACGAATCCAATCCAATGTAGGTATAAGAACATGCCCCCAGCATGATACGATAGACTACTTTGATATGGGCAAGACAAAATGACCTTAGGAATGTGCCAAGTAGTTCTAGGATGGAACATGATATCAACATAGGATCAAGCTATGATGCAGACACAAATGGGTAATGGAATGATCAATGGATGAGATGGGTGAATGCGATGGAAAGTGATGGTAGGTGATGTAGAACAAGTCAAAGAATCCATGGTGGATGGAAAGCGCTTATTTACACAAGGTGCTTGTTTCTAGGTTTTCACCAAGGTACTTGCACAAAGTGCCACCAAAGTGGTTTTCACTAGAGGATGATTTTTTTCTTTACTATTTTCAATCCTTTTTCTGATTTTTTTAGATTTTTAGATTTTTAGATTTTTTTTTTGTTTTTTGGAATTATACCTAGCAATCTTAGGCATAAATTTTTTTGAGATGGGAGCTATTGATGGGCTCCTGCAGAGGTTAACCTTCGGATGTGGATAACTGATATGCTCCTGATTTGTAACTTGCAGTGACGACAAAAGGTTCCAACCACTTGGGTTCAAATTTTCCCTTGCTATCTAGATTTGGCACATTTTTTTAATTTTCTTTCAACACGAGCTCTCTAACTTGAAATGAATGACTCTTGATATTCTTATTATAGCTCTGTTTGAGATGGTTCTGATATACCTATAGGTGGCTCAATGCATCCATGCACCACTCATCTAGTAGTTCTAGCTCGTTCAACCGTGACACCCGATATTCTTCATTAGTAATGAGATTATGCAATGATATTCTTAAGGATGGGAGCTTGATCTCAATGGGAAGGATGGCTTCTGATATGTAGACTGGGGAGAAGGGTGTTGCACCTGTAGGCACACAAATACTCATCTGGTAGGCCCATAAGGCGAGATTTAACTATAGGTTCCAATTGTGACCAACTTCATTGACTATTTTCTTGAGGATTTTTAGGATGGTTTTATTAGAAGCCTCAACTTGGCCATTACCCTGGGGGTAATATGGAGTGGAGAAGCAATGTTGTATATTTAATTTTTGGCATAGCTCGTGGAAATCCTAGTTTTTGAAAGGTGTCCCATTATTTGAGATAAGGGCTTGGGGAACACCGTAATGACAAATGAGGTAGTTCAAGATTAAATTTGATATCTAATTCCCTATGATATAAGTCATGGGGATGGCTTCTACCCACTTTGTGAAGTATTCTGGGGTGGTTATAATGAACTTATTATATTATATGAGGTGGGTGTTATTTTTCCATTGAGATCGAGCACCAATTATGAAAAGGGATAGGGTGTTATAATCAGTTAGAGCTCCTGAGCTGGTGCATGGATGAGGTCCCCGTGCTATTAGCATTGCAAAAAATTTCTAACATAATAATGAGCCTCCTCCATTGTAGGCCAGTAGTACCCAGTCCTTAGTAGTTTCTTGGCCAAGGTCATATCACTATAATGTGAACCAAAAATACCACCATGTACCTTTGTTAAAGCAATCAAAGCTTCCTCGGGGTTAAGGCATCACAAGAGGGTTCCATCAATACTTCTATAGTAGAGGGTATTACCTAAGATGACAAAATAGGATGAATTTTTGATAAAGGTTCTCTTAAGGTTTGGGGTGATGTCAATGGGGAGGAATCCTATTTTCAGGTAGGTGAATATGTCATGGTACCAAGGATCACCGAGACCAATGATTTTGCACACAAACTCATATTCTTGTACCTCGAAAGATGGTACGAGAAGCTACTCTACCAAAAATTCATTTTTAGGGACATTATGTGGGAAATCCAACTATGATCCGATTGTAGGCATAGCATATGTTGCTTTGTTGTTTACCCATGATATCTACTCAAATGTTATTTCAATAAAGAACTCCTTGAGATCCTCCACTGACTTCTTGTACAGGGTAAGTTTGTCATCCTTTGCTTGATATTTTTCATTGACTTGGTTGATAATTAGTTGTGAGTCTCCATAGAGCTTGAGTGTCATGACTTTCCATTGTATTGCAATCTGAAGCCTTATGATAAGAGCCTCATACTCTGCAATGTTGTTGGTGCAAGGAAAAGATAACTTGTATGATTTAGGAATACAATCCCCTTGTGGCGTGATGAAGAAGATTCCTACTCTTGACCTATGTTGTGTATGATCCATTAAAATATACCTTCCAATGGTCTATTGCACTAAGGTTGAAAATGGACTCATCTGGAAATTTTGATACTAGTGGGTTCTTTGAATATATAGGTGCCTCTTCCAATTGATCTGTAATTACCTGTCCCTTGATGGCTTTCTGTTCTACATATTCAATGTCATATTATGTCAAGATCATGACCCACTTAGCTATTCGTCTTGTGAGCATTTCTTTAGAGAGTAGATACTTGAGGGGGTCTATCTTGGCGATGAGCTTTATTTGATGATCCAACATGTAGTGCCTGAATTTTTGTGAGGCAAACACTACTGTGAGGTAATCCTTCTCAATGAATGTGTAATTTAGCTCATGTCCCACCATGGTCCTACTAATATAGTAAATGGCTCTTTATTTCCCTGTTTCATCATGCTGAGCTAGGAGAGCACCAAGGGTTGCCACTGTAGCTGATATGTAGAGGATGAGTGGTTTGTTTTGGATTAGTGGCATGAGGACTGGTGGTGTCAACAAGTATTCTTTGATTTGATTGAATGCTTGAACACATTTTTCATCCCATTTGTTGCTACCCCCTTGTGGAGTAGATGAGAATACATGATGGTTTTATCTACTAACTGTGTTATGAATCTGTGAATGGACTGGAGCCTTCCCTATAAACCCCTTAACTACTTCAATGTCCATGGTGCTTCCATGTCAAGGATTTCTTTGAATTTTGCAGGGTCTATCTTGATTGCCCTCATTGATACAATATACCCAAGGAGTTTTCCTAATTACACATGGAAGACACATTTCTTAGGATTGATTCATACCTTATATTCTTCCAGTCTATCAAATATTGGGCCTAGTGTTGCTATGCAATCTTGACGCTTTCTTGATTTGGCTAGTATATCATCCACATAGTCCTCTATAGATTTGTGGATCATGTCATGGAAAATAAAATTCATAGCCCTTTGGTATGTAGCTCCAACATTCTTTAACCTAAATGACATCATGTTCCAACAATAAGTACCCCATGGACAAGTAAAGACCATTTTATGTTGATTGTCCTTTTTTATCATAATTTGATTGTACCTTGAAAACCCGTCCATCAATAATAACATCTTGTTTGCTGCTGTTAGATCTACAATCATGTCAATGTTAGGAAGAGGAAAATCATCCTTAGGGAATGCTCTGCTCAGGTCCCTGAAGTTGGTGTAGATAAAGATGCCCCTAGTGGGCTTAGAGATAAGTACACGGTTGGAAACCCATTTAGGATAATCAATGGGTTGTATGAAGCCAACATCAAGGAGTTTTTGTAGCTCAAGTTTGACCAATAATGTGATCTACAGATGCATCTTTCTCAATTTCTTCCTTACTAGTTTTTCCTCTAGATAGATGGCTAGATGACGGACCACGACCTTTGGATCAAGGCCTGGCATGTCAACATAGGTTCACGCAAAATTCACTTTCCTTTATTTTAGAAATTTAGCTAGCTTTTCTTGTTCCTCGGTCAAAAGTGACTCAACATAGAAAGTGACGTGTGGTGTCTCTTTAGTTCCTAGACTGACTGGGTTGTATTTTTATGCTAGTATTGTTGATTTTTCCTAATGGATGACACTAAGGGGAAGATTGAATCCCTCATTCTTTGACACCTCAGAGAGGTCTTCACCATCAGATACATCCTTTCTTTTTACTATTTTTGGGTCAGAAAGTGCCATAGTGTGGTTTTCACTTAGAGACCTAGACACTACTCTTAGATTTTCTATTTTGCAACTAAGAGATTCAATCATTTCCCCATAGTACACATGTGTGTCCAGCTCAATATCAAACCCTGCATTGTGGTCTCCATATAGTAGAGTATCACTTAGTCCCATAAATTTTGAGAGAGCCTCATCTTTTTTGAATGTATCTAAGATCGAAGGTCCTCGTTGGTCACAATCGATGAGTTGGGGGTAAACGAGTTTTAGGTTGGTGGCTTGGGTATCTAACTCAAAAGACATGGTGGTGATCATAAAGAGAGGAATTATCAAATAACATGGGTAGATCAAAGATAGGATCCTCATCATACATGTTGGTTATATCAAATGTATAGTTATCTAGGGGTAGACCAATGGATACCAGTAATTGAGGAGTATCTTTTACTTTTTTAACAGAGGTACCCTTTCCAATAATGGTTATCTTCATAGGGGTACATCCAAGGCCAAGATTCTTTAGGAACTTCTTAGGAATGATAGGTTCTAATAGGCCGTTGTCATTTTTCTTGAGCTTTTCATTTTTGTTGTAGCCCCAGTTAAACATTTTTTTTTTTTAAATTTTTAACGAGGGGAATCGGGTGCAGCACGCACTTCCATAACCCCCCACCGTCGGTAAACTTTTTACCGTGACCGGAAGTGCTGGCGGGACACACCAACTGGTACCACGGGAGCGCCGGAGAGTCGAACCCATGGTGGGCGCCCTGCGACAGGGAACACCTTAACCAACTGGGCTCAGATCGGCGCCCCTATCCCCAGTTAAACATTAGTTGTAGTCCTTTGTTATCATTTTCCATGGGAAGATCAGGTACGGGTCTTTCATCTTGATATAACAGGCTTGATACATCTTTCTTGTCTACCACCTCTTCGCTTAGGTCTCTCCAATTTTTGAAGGTGGTAGGTTTTGTTTTGAAGGTCTGAGATGTCGTGTTGATTGGTCGTTGTTTTCTATGAGATCTAGGAGATTGAGGTAACTCTCCCACCACAAAGGTTCTCTTTTTCATTTTAGAGTCTCCACACCCATTATCTTGGATTACAACCTTAACATCTGGGATGTTTTGAATGGAAGGTTTCTTTGTCTCAGAAGTGGAGGCTAAGGTAGATGGGTCAACATAAGGGGATGTGGGTCCCTCATCATTTTTTAGGACTTGGGGGATCTTAGAATACTTGGCCTCCAGATTTTTGCAATTATAAAAAGGCTCAGGGTCACCATGGATTGTGACTTCTTGATTCTAGTAAGGGAATTTGACACATTGGTGGAACGTGGATGTGAAAGCTTACATCCCATGGATCCATGGGCACCCTAGGAGGATATTGTACGAGAGTTCAAGTTCAAGGACTTGGTAAGTGGTTTCCATGATTGCTAGCCCTAGTTGGATAGGATACTTTTACCTTTTCAATGACATCTTATGAGAATCCTAGATTCTTTATTAGCTGTAGAGTACAAATATTCAAACCTGCATCCCCATCCACCAAGACCCATTTGAATTTATTCTTGTGGACTAGGACTTCAAGATGGAGTGCACAGTTAAGAGATCATTGGTTTGGGAGATCATGCTTAGAAAATATGAGGAGATGCAGTGCAGTGATATGTGTGACCATAGCTTGGAACTGGTCAACATCAAAATTTGTGGGGATAGGAGATGTAACCAATGCCTTCTCTAGGATGTCCCTATGTGCGGGCGATATTTTTAGCAACTCCATGATGGAAATTTGGGCGGGGGTCTTTTTCAGTTGTTTTAGGACACTGTAACCAATAGGGATTTATTTTGGATTAGCGACGGGTGCTCTGGGTGGTGGTGAAGGTCCTCATATGGAGATTCAACCGCTATGTGTGGTGACTCTAGACTCAGCTCTAGGTCCTTTGATATTGAAAACTATTACCCATTCATCCAAGGATGCAACAACATGGTCATAAATATGGTTCACATTGTTGTAGCTTTTTCCCTTACCATTGTTGTTTCCTTTATTATGGTCTGACATCGAATTCATGTATATTTTAAGATCTTGATTCTCAACTAATTGTTCAATGATTATGGTCTTATCATCAATGAGATCTTGGATCATATTCTTGAGTCTCATACAACTGGCTGTCGTGTGTCCCTTTATTTTGTGGAAGTCATAAAGGTGCTTCTCATTATACCATGGTGGTTTAACTTGAGGCTCTTGGTAATTTTTTGTAGACAAGGATTTTGATGACGTTCGCTTGTACCGATTGTTGAATGACAGATTCAATTGGTTCCCCAAGTGGTGTTTATTTTCATTTAGGGGGATATCTGTTCTTTGGGGGTGGCCCCCCTTGAGCATTTATGTTGTTGACAGTCTGATTGTTGGGTTGTTGTTGAGATGATGGGTTAATTTGTGGGTTATTTTGGATATTGATTTGTGGTTGGTGGTATGT